>JAWMCH010000123.1:0-25000 GCA_033675125.1 Athetis lepigone | reverse complement strand
ACATGAGATTAACTCGGGGGTAGTTGGAAGCGAGGAGTTAGGGGGTAGTATTTATGTCACCTCGGGGACGCGAGCGCTCGCCCCACCCCAATTATACCGCAGTAAAAGTCATAAAAAGACACCCGAAGTTTTTACACGAACCAAGAAGAGGCTCACGCGAAATTAAGAGGGGCGCCGAAATGTGAGATGAGCATGAATTTTTTATAAGCCCAGATGATGGTGCTCCGTTTATGATGTCTTATGGCGGATAATGCCCGCGGTGCACGCTCGCTTTGTTTGCTCGCCTGAATCATTGATGAGCTCGCCTTTATAGCTGCCACAAGCCATAACTAATAATTAATTACCAATCCAACACTCCGCCGCCCTTAACGTGCCCAACTCCAAATATGTTCCGAGTGTAGGGCCATTGTGAAACTTGAAGCTCATTGATGTCAACATTTTAATCGGCGTCATGTTAAATATAGTGGCCATCTGCAATTTTTTCTCGACAGTTTCCCTCAATTGGGTTGTACTGAACGTATATCGTAAAGTATCAACGTGCCCAATATAAAGTTACTCTTTTCGTGAAGCAAAAAAGTGGTCATCGTTATTTCTTTAAAAGAGAATGTAAATGCTTTTAATAATGAATCAATTTACTCAAAATGATGCCTCGACGACAACGATGCGTAATTTAAGAAATACGAGTTAAGTTTTATCAGTGACTTAACAATTGCAGCGCTCAGACGACTGCCGTTCAAAATAACGACACTAAATCGACCCCAAAATAATAAGTTCAGGTTTATACCTTAAGATTTGATTATTCAAACCCAAAGTCAACTTTTTCAATTGAAAGTATGAACGTCATAAATAATGCTTTTATTTAATGCGATTTATGTTCACGAAAGCAGGTCGAAAACGACCTGAGAGCTGGTTAACGCAAACAACGATTTTCGTTTTGTTCACGCTTGTATGAAACAATACATTCTCACGTTTAATTTCTTTCGGGTCTTAACAATTGATTCTTTTACGAGTGTGTTTATTGAGCTTACTCGAAATTGCTTTGATTTCAATTGTGATTTTCGATATTGCCACTTGGCCACTTGTATGTGGGTAGACAGGTGTGATGTCACGAAAATTCAAAATTTATAGGACATTATAATAAAAATCTAGCGTAGTCGGTGGTGTAAAATTTTCGATACCTCGCTGGGTATAAGATAAAGAGGCCGCCTGGACACAATCCAATGTATATTTCATATTGTGAAAACACTTACCTACAATTAACGCCTTGCGTATCGCTCGCTTCTCCATGTTTGTAATCGTTACTTTATGTGTAGGCGTAAAGAGACATATTAAAAATTATAATGAGTTTTACTTCTACTTCAACGCTAGTAATAAGATCCTTTTATTAACTTACACTAACACGAAATATGAAATTATCAAAAAATATCTTCGCATCTAGTCTTGTTTGTTATTTTATTAGGCGAATTTATTTTACTTATAAACTAATGTTGTCATAAATTTTACTTGTATCTCTGTTTTCATTTGCCAGTTGTAATTGCCAATTACTGTGGGATTGTTTTGAATATCTATAGTTGCTTAGATTGTTGTGGATAATTCCTGAGATCCGATCGATCTTATCGACTAGTGACCTAGTGATTTTACGCTAAAACTTTAATCTCTATTAACATATTCTTTCAAAATCCTTGTTTAAACTTTGCTCCTTCGGGACGAAAATGTTTGTGGTCTTTGGTAAATCTTTTGTTTCATCCATGTGAATCTTTTTTCCGACAAACGCTAAGCACTTTACGCAAGGTCTCCCAAAAACTTTATCATCTGATTATTCATCACAAATGACACACGTAACCCCAAAGTTTAGAGTAAGAGTAGGTAAGTAGCAGAGTATAAGTGCGCGGTGCGTGCGTGCGTGCCTAGCCAGCCTCCGGTCGCCAGCTCCGGTCGCGGCTAATATGATTATGACAGCAGTACGTGCCAGCCCAGCTCCGGGAATCCTCGCACAAATATTCATTAATCTTTCACGGTCCGACGTCCGCCGCGATGGAGATTTAATCAGATTAAGGATCATCTTTTTTTGCGGGAAAAGTCATGCCCTTTTGTTGCTAGTCGACCGTCGCTCGCACTTTTGTGCTGAATTTATGACGGCCGATGTTTGCTCTGAATGTAAATTTTATCAGCTAGAAAATAATCTGGTAACCTTTTTCGCAGCATTATTATGTTATGTACACTTAATTATTCGGTATTTACGTTACGGCTTGAAAGAGTGGGTTGTGTGGTACGTGTGTGGTGTGTTGTGTGGTAGACGGCGGCGCCAAGACGACTGTCGGTGTCCACAGACGCTCGAGTCGCGACCTCGCCACGCAGTCTGCGGCGGACGCATCTCGCTCGCCTGGTGCGCTTATAGCCGATAGGACCATCACTTTTAGTGAAGCCAAGTCATTTCTCAGTTATGTTAATGTATAAACACATTACTATATTTTACATTCATAACACGCGCAGTAACTTTAACTTAACTGCCTAGACTATTAATAAAGAAAAATAAAATAGTTTATAATGATGATGCACGTTGGTTTAAATGCAGACTTCAGACGACTCGCTGTTAGATTTATACAATTCATAAAAGTATTCGAAAGACTTCTCAAAAATGTTAACACTTAAATGGGCGCGCGCGAGCAGGCCGTTTGATTCGTAGATAGGGCGCGGAAGGCCAAATAAAAAGTAGAATTAAGCGCTGCGAAACGCGCGTAAAATTATTTTACCATTGTATGCAAATCGACGCCGCCGTGATTATTTTATTTCCTAAGAGAGTCCGAATATAAATCTCGATTAAAAAATAACCAGTCTGCGGAACGTCTCTTTGTTGATAGGTGTTTAAATACTTAAAGCTTAAAAAAACAGATTTGAAACCTTCTTTGAATTGATTCATGGGTTTTAGTTATACAGAAGTTTTCGAAGTAAAATTACAAGCGGTGTCTGCAGATGCACTGAGAAGCAATAAACTAAAAGACAGACATACAAGAAATGTATGAATGAGTAAATAAATACACGAAAAGTTGACAACTGCGGGCCTTGCGGAGTTTGAGGACATTTACAGCTAACAAAAAGATCGTACGTGCCAACCGAATGTGGAAATACCTGCGCACATTTTTGATGAATTCTACACTGACAGCTACGCATCAACTTGTCCCAACTGGAGGAGATGATTTCTTTACGATCTAAACTTTCAGATCCAACATACGAATATGAAGAATCGTGTAGTGACTATTCCCAAGTAACATGGATCAATTGCATGATAAGCATATTAAGTAAACAAAATCAAACCTATCTAATAAAGAAGAACGATCAACCTTGGCGCAAACAACTAAACATTGACCGGTATCCCAAAAAAATAATCATAACAATAATTTTGAAACAATGCAACTGTATAAGTCAAAATGCTCGCGGCCATCGTAACATTCTTGACACCCTAGTAGTATAAAGCGGGCAGCCATCTTGGATATAAACGCATAACTCATTTATTAAAAGGAAACGCCTCGGTCCCGCGGCGCGCGGTGTCTAATGAAAGTTGGCGTAGCAAAAACGTCGCCTCGTCGAGAATGTGTCGCCCTCGCGTCGTGGGACGTGTACAGGCTATAAAAATACCGGTGGACCAGGCACCGGCCTCGACACCCCCTCTACGTTTCTTTTTCAATCAATTCAATCAACGGCAGTTCGATTGGCTTCTGACGGAAGGATATTGTGACGTCCCAAACAAATGATACTTGCCTCAAAGGTTCTGATCCACTTGTCCCGACAATGTTCCTAATAAAAGCTTACGAAATGCCACCGCTTCTAGAAATGATAAAAATTTTGATCCACTTATTCCAAAAGCAAGTTATGTTATTGACCCTACTTTTTAAGTTCTGTATTCTGCAAAACACCAGTTTATTCTTTCCAATATTCAGATTTAACAATATGATCTATGGCAATGGTCAATATACAATTCTGAAATTATAGCAACTGAATGAAGAGGTATAATGAAGATTTTTTGTAGTCACCTCATATTGGAAAATTTCATAGAAAATATATGTTTGTATGAAATACAGACGTACATTATGTAACTTCAGTAAATCAATGAATAAGAAATGACGTATGAGGGGCCCGTAGGTGTCGGATCACAGCCGACATCAAGGTCGACTACATAAAGCTAGTCACTTTAAAACGGGAGCAAGCAAATAAACTTAACCAAATTATTACAAAAATTCAGTTACGGAAACAAAGATTTCTAAGCGGTTCTTATTTGACACAAAAAATGCAGTGTAATTGAAAAGTGAGAGTATAGAGCTTTTCCTCAATCTGTCTCAACTGTCTAATATTCTAAGAATAGTTCTAAAAACCTTATAAGGTATCATTTAAATTATTTGTAACAACGCTTTAGTCGACTTGGCTGTTTTGTTAAACGTATTTTTTTACGGCCACTGTTCATTTCAGCGGACAATGGGTGGGGCCATCGGCGATCGCGTCCGAACAATCGGCCGGGCGTGAGCGAGCTTAATTGCTCTCTTTACCGACAAGTAATTTCCATTCCAACACCTTAAATAAACACTAGTTATTTTAACAACCTTCGGCGTCAAACAACTTTATTGTGACCTACGGAATTGTTTGGTCGACTCCAAGCTCCGAACCCAGTGAAATCAAAACATACGTACAAGTTGTATGTAGGTAAGTACACCTCGGAAACAGACTTGCCACGCACGATTCAATAAATGGGCTTCGTCAAAGAAGTGACCCATAGTTAACCTGAAGTTAATTTAACAGTCCACCGCTTGGGTGGTAACCAGCAACGATATTGTCTCGAAACATAACGGCTGATTTTACGATCAAATCGGCCAAGTTGGTGCTTAATGTAAAACCAGTTTAAATACACTCGTAAATCTTTTGAACGCGTGCCCACGCTGCAGATGACGCTGTGTCTCATGCAACTCCATTCTTTTTAAATCCTTTGACGTGGTGTAGTATTCGCAATCAAAACTTGACACATGACTGATGTGTATAAATAAATACAAACCATCATTCAAAATTAACTAAACAAACCAAAATTAATTAACTTTTAATCACGACCAAAAAATTTATACAGCAAAATAAATTCCTAATGGCTATTTTATAGCCTGACAAAATGTTCCAATGAATTGTTGGTTGATTAAATTTGTAGACGGTGCATTCCCATGGTCCGGCTACGCGGAAATAATAGCGCAAATGAATGTGAATGGCATTACGGCTGGAGATCACGTCGGCCCATAAATCGCAACCCCCGATAGAACAATTAAAAGACGAGTTTAAAACAATTACGCAACGGTGGCCCCCGGGCTTGCTCGTGATGCCATAGAACAAAGATCAATGAAGCAGCTGAGACATTAAATAAAAATTCCCCTAGTGCATGTAATTGAAACTCTGGATTCGATGCTGTAATCAATTAAAAATAAGTAGTCATTCTAGTCATGCCATCCTTGATCGGAAAATACAGAGCTTGAAAACGATTTTTCTTCACAAGCTCAAATGACACCCAGTGAATTTCTTAGTAAACTACTAAGAAATTCATACCAAGAATTTAGGAAACTTTGTGATTTGTGTCCATTATTTTTCAATTCTGTGCGCTAGTCTTTGAACACGTGAACATATAAATCTGCTAAAATATATGCGTATCTGATAGAATGCTTTATTGTTTAGTAGCTTTGTCGAGTGTTAATCGAAATCAATTGTTTCGCCGCAATAAGTCATGCATAGGGTTTTAATTGAGAGTATCGCTCTTATGCATCTAAGCCTTGGGCTATTACTATGGTTTATTCACTACCCAATGTATGTTTGCTGTAGGTCTCAGACATAAATCCTGTTTATTACTTTCATAAAAATCAATGCATTAGAACAACGTAGTCCCCATATTTTAGACGGTATTCTCTGTCATGGATTCGGCGAAACACATACGGCTTATACTTTGTAACTAACTAGATTATTATTATTTAGTGACAATTTTATCTTAGGGACAATTTATCGACAAAAGACGTAAGTAAATAAAATATTGGTGTTTTTTTAAATCAAGATCAAGAAACCAGAAATAAATCCTTTAAAAGCTAGCAGATCTCTTTGTGTATTAAGTTTCTTTCCTCGAACGCCATTTCTTTTCCCCATCAGTTATAATTTTTGTATTATTGCAGATATTTACTAGAATTATTTAATTGATTTGAACAGCTTGATAACTACATAAATCTAAGACTACCTGCATTACGTCTCAAGTAGGTATATTCGTTCAACATGTGAACACATACGCTACTTTCAGTATAATCAATATTGTACGTCGTGTACCCTGAAGGCGGTAGCTCATGCGTCCCGCTTGCAGTACGTCCGAGCGATCTGCATCCCGCCTGATCCCATTTTAATGGAGCGCCCGGCAAACAAGCTTTCGAGCCGCTTACTGGCAAATCCACCGGGATCCCTTGCGCCACTTAGCTCGCAAACGTACAATGTTTTATACTTGTCCCAACACATCCTAGCTCACAAAAACATTTGATTTTTAAGACTGCAGATGAAGACTGATGATTCTCCATAAACATAAACTACATATTTCCGTGTAAACCTAAACAACGGTTATAAATTCAAACTTATTACTTTGTACTTACCTACCCAAACCAACGGTAAATATGGAAATTTTATCTACTGCACATGTCGCGACAAATTGTATGATTGCGCTTTTCAAAGACATCCATTCACCATTCATCTATCGGAGAATTGATGTGTAGAAGTCAAACAAAACGTCACCGGCCGGAGCGGCTGCTTTTAAATAGCCGCTGCTCCGCCATTTATTCGCACATTTAAATGGGAATTAATCTGGCATTGTGCGAGCTGAGCGCGTTCAGCGTTAATATTTCGCTTCGTATTGACAATATGCTCACACTGGCTTTGATTCATTAGCTGGAGGCGAACGACCTGCGGATAAAGGAGCTGGATCCTTCCATTCGTTCCATGGTTGCGCCTGCGCTGACCTGCGCGCTAACGAGTCCTCCGAGTATAATGATCGCATTGAAGGGTATGACTGGCCGAATGACAAGTGAGAAACACAAACGGAAATGACATAAAACATTTTATTATCATCTGACCTGTTGACCATTTCGCGAAAATCGGTAACCCACATAGACGGTAAAATAAATAAGAAATGGAGTCGGCCTCGATAAGTTGTCGGATTGAATAAATCATTCACGATTTGTCTTCCTCAACAGGTAGATTTTTAAAATGAGGTAATTGTTATTCATGCTAATCTAACTTACACGAGCAGAAAATGAATCCTAAACATAGACTCTCATAAATAATATAATCACACCGGTGCCTCTTGTCCGCATTACAGAATAACAAGGAAGTACCTTCTCGTGTTTTAAAGCGTATCTTCTTTAGTATCGCTAATTTACTCAAACTTTTAGTTGTATATAATGCGACGTGAAGTCAAAACATGCACGGTACATTCTTGGTCCGAATCAGGGTTAACAGATCCTTAACCAATACATAACACATTTTCTCTCAAACGATTGTTCCTTCGTTCCCGAGACAAGAACCGGTCTATAAATTACTATCATTTTCGAAACAGCATGAAAATTATGCGTAATTTTGATACAAGACCAACTGTTACCTATTAACAATTTAAACTGAAATTCATGAGAGATTATCTACGGAACATTTTTTTTTGTATACATATATCATTGATGATTCTTCAGACTTCAGGATTCAAAATTTTCCACGATTTGTATTCCGTCTGGAGAATTTACCTCGTCGAATGCCGTAGTTCCGATGCAGGCTATTTTAAATGTAAAGACGGCGCATTGCATAATCACCAACGTGATTCGCTATCAGTATTCGGTACTAAATATTTATTTCCCTCGGTTTTTACGATACTTTTTGCCGTTCGTCGTAAAAATGTTTAGATATTATGATCGTTATGTTGCGTTGCGATTTGACTTTTTCTAAACCATATGGCTTCTTAATAAATCTGTCGAACTCTGGGACATTTTCATGAGTATTTACCGCAACATCTGTTGATACAATTATGCCATATAACCATGTATTGTAATATTTGTATATATTCAATTGTAATTCACAGTTTTGTCTATAACTAAAAACGATTAATCTTCTTTGTTCATAAATCTAGCCCGAGTACTGCTGAGCAAAATTATTTAAAAAATCCCGATGCACATAAACCAGTTCTAGAAATACTGGTAGCTGAACGAAAAACGGTGTCTAATCGGATGAATAATAGTATAAAACATTGATTGTATTACACAAAGTAAAGGCGGCCATCATTTATCGCCGCTCCGAGTCGAACTCACTATAAAATTGAATACGAGCTCCCGGCCTGACGTTTCGATTTGCCGTGACGATTGTTTCAACTACCGGTTTTAGACAATTTGGAGTTCCGTGTGTTGCCTTCTGAAGCTGTATTCTGTCACTTATCTTCTCATTTGTCACTCGTGTATCTGGTGTTTACCCTTATATTTTTGACACTTATCTCCAGCAACTTTATGCTTTAAATCCTAAAAGATCTTCCTTTGCACTTGTTTTTTATTAGTCGCAATAACGTGCATGTAATTATGAATCCCAATTACAACGAAAAAAGTGCATGATAATTGCTATCGTACATTAATTATACACACCTTAATTACCTGCACACTAATTAAACACTACGGAGAACCCAGTTTGATATGCAGCTCGTACCACCTTCCCAATTTTTTATCAGGCCGCCGTTCGATTTTAATACAAAGACAGATCTGGCATTAATTAAGTTGGGCTGATGAGTTCGCATCGTCCGTCTCGCTCGCCGCTCGCCATCATTACGGCTACATGTAGAGGCGAGAAGTTTTTTAATTCGTCATTATTCTGTGGCGTAAAGAAATGTTAATTCGAGGCAGCGTGAAATTAACAGCCGCCGCGTTGCCCTTTGTAGGGCCGCTGCGGCTGACTTAAACACACAACGGGTGACGAGATGCACGCTCCTTTCATACTATACACTCTCTTATTTGCACTCGATTACTCTTTTTTGTATGCTTTCATTAAGAACTGCTGCAATGGGTTGTTAAACATCAATTTGTATAATGGACGAGAAGAAGCAATTGCGATTTGCCTTTAATCATGTCATTACTAATATGTAACGCTGTAGACGCAGCACGTCTTACTTTAGACGTCTCATCTAGATCCACATATGTTAGGTGTTTCGTAAGATGATTACGTAACTTTTTACACGTGAGGATAATTTTTTCAAGACACATTAATTAAGGTCACGATTTATTAGCAAAAAAACATTAAGAAGCTTTTGTTTACAGCAATTCAATGGGATTTAAAGCTTTTGATGTAATGTTGATATTAGAAACGTATGACTAATTAGTAACAGACGAAAAGTACACATTATCACGTAATAATCACTCAATTTTCAACAATAACTTTTCCATTAGAAGAAACTGAGTAAAATCGTCATTTATGTGAAACTTGATTTCTCACCGCTAATAACAATGCTTCACTCCTTCAAAATTTGTTAAAATAAATAAATAACAAGTTATAGTAAGTAGTATGTTCTGCAATGGAATACAAAAGCATAGAAATTCAAAGAGTAGAAGTAACAGCATACTTAAATGATGATCTTGTTGCAGTGGTACCGCGTGAACAAAGACAGGCTCTGTCCGGACCTGATCAAGAAGTTTGTCCAGCTGTATCCTGATGAAGAAACCAAGGAGTTCCTGTCGGCTTCTATCGACAAGTCCTCTTGGGTGTGGACGCAGATCTGGTACCTGCTGGCCAAGGCTGTGCTCAGACACTTCTGGTCTGTCACCGACATTAATGGGTAAGTTTTTACACTGTTTTTTTTTTTCAACTAATGAGAGTAAGAAGCAAAAAGAGTAATAATTTAGTTGTTTAAAAGATTCTTGAATGGACTTTGAATAGACTTCTTAAAGTAGTTGGGATATAATAATAATATTGATTCAAAAAACATTGATACAGGATAAATTAGTACTAACTAATTTATCCTGTATCAATGTGTTTTTTTTTTGTATTAAGACTACTAAGTCTTAAATGTAAAGCATAACATCATGTAGCTTGGAGCAAGAAGGTCGTCAGGAGAAGGTAAGTAAATTCTTATAAATTCCTAAAAGACGAGAAAATGTACCAGAGCCCATCTTCCGGTGCTATTTTTCCTACCTCTACGGCGATTGTAATAAGAACAGTACAAAGTCTGATATGTAAAGCTCCACGAACTCTAGGAGCTCTAGGGAAAGGCTACTCCACTCAAATTGACAATGATTAAATATTTAGGAAATATTTGGATATTTCTATATCGCAATGCGACCCTGTGTTATTGTGGAAGGCGATTGTTGTGTTACGCAAGTGGTAATCAAGGTAAGATGAAGATAAGCCTATTTTGATCTTCAATACATATTTAATTTTTCTATCTCAGTGTTTTACAATCTAACTGGTTTAGCGACCCCCTTATAGGTTGAAAAATTGTGGCGACCCCCTTGTCATACAAAGAATTTATAATTTAAAAGATAAAATCATTATCGCAATAATGACCCGACTAACGGATTGAAAAACACTTGTTTATCTGAACACGATAAACTCAAAAATTATTAAACATAATTTAAACTGTTTTCTCCTTTGAACGGGGTTAAACAAGAAAGTAGGTTTAGGTGTGTATTTCATTCTCGTTTTGTATAAGTTCGCTGAAACATAACGAACGAATTAAATGAACCATTACAGTACGAAAATATAAAATTAACAATCTTCTTGAAAAGATCTAGCTGAAGCTATTTATAATCATTATTAGGACTGTAAAATGTAAGCCCGCTAATTAAAAATTGTTTAAATTGCACTCTAATCTCTAGACACAAAGTGGTTAAAGAAATTTACAGGCTTGGATCACGAGTAATAATAGAATAATGTGTAGAAAAGGTTAGGCCAAAGGAATGGTTTGCTATCGCATTCTTTTTGACAGGCTTAAGAAAACACTAAGCATGCGCAAAAGACCTCCGAATTTTTCTATGAATACTCCGCAAAATACCTCGATAAAATACTCTGTGCTGAAAATTACACAGTAGCTAAAAAGAAAATATTTGAAATTCATACTCGTTGAAGAGATGTGACTTCAATATGATTCTCGAGGCAAATAAGAGATTCTAATACATGTCTCCAGATTTCTATTATGATTTGGTAAAGCAATCTTACGTTTGCTTTACAGGGATTAGATTTAACACTGACTGAAATCACTACGACTCGTCTCGCCCGACTCACAATTTTTACACAGTGCTAACATGCTAAATTATTCAGTCTATCATCAAAAACGGATGTTGTTAATGATTTTGTCATTTGTGTGACCTATTCTATTTCACATTCATCAATCGGTTATCTGTTAGCAGTCAGTATTCTAGTATTTAGTGTTATAGTTTGAACAAGATGTCATTGTGATATCCCATAGTTCTCACCGTCATTGAGTAAAAGTTTAATGCCGTGAGAACCAATATTTCCCGTAATTCCCTTATAATCTTATTAATGACTTTCCGTTAGATTCAAGATCCTTTATTAAAGGCGAACTTTGGCACTTTACTCCTGCGGTATATTTATTTGTAACATTAGTCAGGTTGATGAGCACCTTGCTACGGTTGTGTTACCTGTACTTAGGGATGTTAAAGAGAAATCTATCTTCATCTTTATCCTTCAAATTCACAGCGTTTGCGTCCAGCGACCTAACGACAGCACCGTACACTCTGCCTCCGAGCAACTACGTCAAACTTTTTAATTTAAAAGTAATGAATCATATCTTTTACAAACGATGAATTGCCATTTGAATGACGACAATGGGGCATTATTAAGTGCGTCCAGATTCGTCCAATTACGCCAATTACAATCTCCCGGTACATACATACGTAGATGTGGGTGTATGTGTTATTTCCTCATCCATTGTGTTGTGCCTGCACAAATTAACTAATTCGGGATGTGATTTGGTCTTTTGTTGCTTTTGAGCGGATGGTTCTGTGTTTCGATAATTTTGATTATGGCTAGCTAATTAATCTCTTAGCAGCCTTGACGTTCAGTGTTATATTGATTTAGGGTGAACACTATAGGTAGCTGATTCTTCTTTCTTCTTCTACTCTGTTATGGAAGTAATCAACTTATTCTATCTATGAAATCAAAAGTACGGTGGATATCGATAACAGTATCCATCCGCCATAATTGCATCAGTAGGGGCGTCCGTCCGCTGATCGTCGGGTGTCTATAGCGGACCACTAATAAATAATTTAAATAAATTGACGGACGAGATTTACTCATTGGTTGCTTCCGTCTCTCAATTACGTTTTATTTATCACTTACTACGCGTCGACCGCCGTGAGTATTGGGCAAACCGATGAGCTATCCACAAACTAATATTTTGATAGTCCGGAAAATGAAAAGCCAAAAGATATCTACTATTTGGCACAAGATCGGTGGAATGAGGAAATTATATTGTCCTTTGAGACGTGCTGAAATATTATTTAAATATTCGTACGTAAATGCCCCAAAGATAACACTCCTGTTTATTGGCATACATAGGTCTTATCAAAAAGCAGTCCAGCTCATCTTTCTTCTAGAGCCATTAAGATATCCAAATATCATTAATTTTATACAAAAATATGTTAGCTTCCCAAGACTCGTATTTATATTTTTCACCAATTAGTTGTTTAATTTCCAAAAACTCCAAGGCACATCAGTAATGAGATCCTGACAGCACAAATGCTTATAATAACGCTTGATTAAAAAATAATAAAAAAGGAGCGAAATAATTAAGTTCTCTTATAATTACTTGTACCTGCGTATGAGTTAGTGCCCTCTCTTTTTGGTGCCTTCCATTATCCTGTTGCATTTATCCCAGTCATCATCATTTGGTGCTTTTATGTTTTTTGTTAATTTTCGTTGTGTGTTATAATTATGTGCGTGTGTTTGGAGTCATAAGCAAACTTAGATGCGGCAATTGCAGTATTTTTCTTTTAACCAGAAGATTTGCTGACAAGAACAAAAGATAAAAATCCAAAGAAAAACTTTCTTTGAGAATCTCTACGCAACTAAGTTTCCACCGAATTCTAATTAAGTAGTTAAATAAAATCTCCTCATAATTCAGAGGTGCCCCCAGTTACTATTTACACATGCTAAGCTATATTTCATTATAAAATGATATTATTTTTGTGAAAGTTCTGCGTAGCGATAGCTCCCCCTTATCCATATATCCGGGATATTAATCATAGTGCTATTAGTCAGGATGGAGGACTCACTGAGCGCACCGCCCTATCCACTTTTCTGCCCTAAATGAATCTATTTTCAATGAATTTCAATTGTTTTACATTATGCTGTATCCTCTTGTCTAGGACATTAATTTCTTCTATTAGGGTCATTGCCGACTAATCTTGCTTTGGTAGGAATTCGAAATGCTTTTAGGTTGACTATGATTTGACGCAATGAAACTTGTGTTGGACAAAATTTTCTTTTTCTTTTCTACTTTTGCTTTATTTGCTAACAAAATGCTTGTGTACTTTCGACGTCTTGCTGGCACGCACAAGAAGTGAAATGGCTAATGTAAAATTACTGCCTTACGTTAATTGATAATTTAACAAAGAATATTTCATATGTTGAAACAAGAAATGTTCTATTGTCTTCCTTTCCTCACCCAATATTAAAAAAGCTTTTAAATTTTGGTAAACTGCGATAGAAAATGAAATAGCTTTGATGTATATACTAATTTGCCAACACAAAATCAAGTATCTAACCACTACAACACGAGTCAATATTTTTTCTTCAAGTTTCAGCTCTATGAAAAGTAAAGTAGTTAGTAAGTCTTATTTTAATTAAATTAAAATCAATTATTTTATTATTTATCGAGTATAACCGTAGTAACTATTTATTAATCTGTGGTATAACTACTAGTTAACTAGTTTAACTAATTCGTACTCAATAATTGTTAAGTACAGAGCATTAAAGTCAGACAAACGCATTTCAATCAACAACCAGACAAGCTTATTGACACTGGGCAATAAATTCGGCAAATCAATTGACAAATGTTAATAATCAGAGTCGGCCAAATGTAGCCATATATATTGGACACGTCTATGCTAATGTATGGATAAATTAAACGCATTGGTGTTTATTAACACTAATTTTGCGGTCATCAGGGTCCTTTCTATAGTAAGAACTTTCTAGATTCCTATCTAGCAATTATGTTTATGTTTTGTAGAGGTTTAAGACCACAGCGTTCCTTTTTTTGTCTCATCTGTGTATGGAATATTTACAGGGACTGACCAGTATTAATTACTAAATGAGGTCCTATCCTGCCCTTCAAATATTTACACTTTTCAGGCCATCAGTTTGTAAGATCCGTGGTCATGGTAATCTAAGCTTTATTCAGTATCGTCTAAACCCCATGGTCAGTTATGATATTTCTACTTATGTGATTAGATAGAAATTTCTAGTACAATATTTTTCAAAGTTATGTTATAAACCTAACTCCAAAAAAGCTTTTTTTATCAAAATTAGTCGATACAATACTAATGTGTCGTGATAGCCCAGTGGATAAGGTCTCTCGTGTTGGATTCGAATACGGGCAAGTTCCAATGTGACATTTTCAATTCTTATGTACTTCCTAAAGTTTATCTTGTACGTTACTGACATCCCGTGCCTCAGAAAGCACGTAAAGCCGTAAAGCCTGGTTGTCATTCTTAAAACTTTGACAGTCGTTACGGGTAAGCCAGAAAGTCTGACCAGTCTAACCACCAAAGGGTATCGTGTCGCCCAGTTACTGGGCCGTGGAGGTCTGATAGGCAGTCGCTTCACGTAAATCACTGGTATCCAGCTGCATTCGGTTAAGCTGGAAGCCGATGATGAATCGATACCATGCTATAGTTGCTTCCCGTGCCGTTACCTGCACATTTTCAAATCAGGAGTTTCGAGTGTGCGTTAATTTAATTACCACTAAAAAGCCATGTGTATTATTTTTACAGATCGTACTAATTCAAGATGTCAATTAAAGGTTTGTTTGGGTATCGTAAAAAGAAAGAAATATTAACGTAGTTTTGTCTATTTCGGCTGAACTAAACTCGTAGCACTAATAATAGCACTATTGACACTAATATAGGTTCCGAATATAAAGATGTTGTTAAAAATCCCCTTCTACAAAATATAAAATATGAAGGTTGACTTTCTGTAATTTCCTTGCTTAGGTCTCCTAAGCGACGTTGATAAATGACGTGGCATTAGATTTGTGTCAAGTGAAGACGTCAATAGACGTCAGAGTAATTCAAAATAGGGTCACAAGTTCTCTAAAACAGTGCATGCAGTGGCGACGATATTCATAATATTTACACAATTATTTATGGAAATGGACGTCTCGACGAAATTTCGCCTCCAGGTTACGAAATACCTGAAAAAACTGTAAATCTCGTTACATATTTTTAAAATATTACCGTAATGTACAAAATTTTCCAGCATATCATTTTTATTTACTATAATTAACCCTTGTTTTATACGAAGCTCCTAAAGAACCCCGTATCTGATCATATTATGCAGAAAAATTCCACGAAACATATTTACACAATAATTATTTATGAATTAACACGATAAACTTAAAGAATCACCACAATATGCAAATTTCACCATGAAGGCTTAATATTAAACATTAAAATGATTGTTATTGCACACGTTAATTATCCCGACCTTTTTAAATCGTTCAAGTTAATAATACAAAAATGCCATATAATTATTTTTCGGACACCATTAAATATTATTAAGTTTTTTGACATTTCTTCTTAATTGCCTGTTTTTTAAAAACGATAATGAGAATCCTTATACAATCTCATATTTTACGTAGCAGGTAAATTGATTCGATTGTATTACTTATTAAGTTTGGATTATAAAATTCGACCGATATTAATAAAGTGTCAATGAAACACGTTATAAGTGTGGAATATTTATTAGCATCGTCTTATTGAAATCATTTTGGTTAAAGGCACCTTAAATATTTTATTTAAGAGACAGTCGCTTTGTATCCGGTGTTTTCAGAGCTCTTAATAGCGGTGTTGGCAATGGCACCCTTTCGAAATCTCTGCTATGAATATAACCTTTTTGGAAGCATTCGATAACGATCGTAACCCATTAACCCATTTTCTTCTAGTTTCGCCCACCAACTTGTGCGGAAAACAACTGCACAATTGTTTTTCCAATCGCAGATCATTGGGAATGTTTATTTATTTATTATGGCCACTAAACGGGCGTGTGGTCCGTATTCCGCGGCGGTCTCCACTTTTCAAGCGGCGGTGTGCGATCGCTCGATAGTGTACCATTAGCGCGAAGAGTCGCGCCGGCATCCAATTGTGCGCTTAGATAGCGCATACAAATGTCGATCGGCGAGCTCCGTTCCCGCCTCGCTCGCCCTGCTCATCTGCATTCAATCCCATTGTTGCCTTTATTATTGGATATATGCGTAATCGCTAATTTATGGATCGCACTGACCGCGCCAACGTCACCAGTGATCTAATCTACGTTTGCAACTTTCGGCTCGTTTGCGTAGAGTGCGTTGTGCGTGTCGGAACCATTGTTACCATTTCCACGTCATGTTATTATAATAACCAACAACTGTTTGCAGTGTAAAGTGAAGTTCAGTCCTTTTTTTAAATTAGCAATCTTATAGCAGTATTATTACTGCTAACTAAGATGAAGATAGAGAAAGGGACGCTATTGAATGCTGAATCTTTTCTTTTGCTCCTCGATCTCAAGACATATAGCTAGATATCGATGTGATATCGTAGGGTGACAATAATTATCTGCAACAAAAAGGCGACAGGATCGTAATAGGGACTGAAAAGACGCGCCGGGCTCGCCGCCGCCGTAAAAAGCGCAAAGAATACACCTCGATATAATCGCACAAAAGCCGCTCCTGAATCCTACCTCAATGCTAATTTCCACTATCGCGCTCGCCCTCATTCATTTTCAATCGGAGGCAGCCTCCGCTTACTTCTATTTTTTTAAAGATCACATTAAAGAATCGAATATGGTGGATGTTTTTTTGCGCGGCCGGTGCGTGCGACGCGATTTATTTATTTGCGAGGTTTTTTAAAGCGACATTCCGGCTCGCTGTATACTTGTGTCTACCCGCAATTGGCATTTCGGGCTAAGCGCGAGCTATACAAAGTCGCCGGTTTTAACGGTTGTTTTTAACGCTCGACCCTCTCGCGCAAGAAACCGAGGATAAAAATAAATTATTAATCGTTTGTCCTGTCTTTTATAAATTAAAATCCATCCTTTTTTTGGTCGACCGCGCCCCGGTCGTGTATTTTTTGGTCGCGTCGCGTTTCGTTGTCTGTCCTCGAATTTATTAAAAAGCTTAAGCCAGAGGTGAGCAATTAAATCTGTGACAGAAATTAATACGGGAACGGGCCGGGGAGCGACCGACCACGCCACCTTATTAATGTACAGCTTGTATATACTTTTTTAATCCTCCTAATACAAATGAAGACATTTCAAAGTGTGCCAAAGTTGTGGTGAGCAGAAATTTTGTGCGTAACTTACCTTTTTCGACTGCACTATGAAAAGAAACGTTGTAAACATAAAACGTGCCTTGTGTACTTAATCTTTGCTACGTGTTACTTCAGGAAAAAAACTAGAAGGCTCACATAATATATTAAAGTAAGCCTTCCGGGTTCGTCGGTCCGAGAAATTCATGAAAATTATCTAATTACGTGTGTGCAGAGAGAAAAATCGCGAGTTACTTACGTAACCGCCCGGAAAATTACAGGCATAAATCACGCGGCGGCGGGCGCGCAGGAGGGGGATGATTTTCCATTCGCTATCTTTTACGTTGGTATTATTTTGATTTATTTCCGTACGTAATGAAAGCGTACGTCTCAGTGTTGATGTACCAGAAATCCAGTGGTTTATTCATTTCTGTAGATTGCCTTATTGGCTGGGTTGTTGGGCGCATCGTTATTAACTAAGTAGCTGAAATATAAATCTTGGTGATCATAAATTTAGTAATAAAGTAGGATGAGGATTACCACAAATAGGTGTTACTTGTGTGAGAAATAAAACAGCGGACGTTGTGGCGAGGTGCTGAGCAGTAGGATGCGTGATGGGGCGGTGTACACGCTCGTTAACATGGAAAGTGCTACATTCCGCGACACCGCACATTAGGCTGCGGCTGCGCAATTATGTCGCGCCTCTCATTGCGCGCCCCCGAGTCTCGTCCCTAGCTGCCTTGTTGAATAAAGATGTAACCGCTGCGATCAGTCGGCTACTTACTTAAACACTAGCGTAACTGCATCTATATTTCCTGTGCTCTAGAAAATCTAATCGTAATAAGGAATTTATTCATGATTCAATGTAGGGATTTATATTTATATCCGTAATATACACATTGTTTTATAGTTACGAAAGTTGTATAAAGATGATCTTATGTCCTGTAAGAGAGATAAAAAATTAGTTTTTCAACCGCTCATCATTCTGTGGACAGGCCATGTTCAGCACGTTTGTAGAGTAACACTACTTATGCTCAATTAATTTCCTTAATAGATTAGCGGTCATTAGTGATTTCAAGCTCGACTGTTGAGCTTGGGGTCCTGGTTTCGATTTCCGGGTAAGTTAAAGTGCTATTGGCTTTTCCCATTAGGAATTTATCAGCCCGGAGCTTAGAAGTTTCAGGTGTGCCGCGGCAAGCACGTAAAGCCCCGGTTGTCATTCGTAGATCTTTGCCAATAGTTTGTCATAAGTTTATCTGACAACCAGTTTTACTAAGGGGTAACTGGGTTGTTGATGGCCATGTAAAATGATATTATTTAGCTGCATCCGTTTAGACTGAAAACCGACCCCTACACTACATAGTTGGGAAACGGCATAGGAAAGTAAACGATTACCTTTAATAGATCTGTTTAACAAAACAATATTATTATCACCAACATAATATATATTACCAAATCTATCAGCCCTACGGACGTAAATCACACCTTAATAGCACAGTAAACTATATGGTACCAAGTCTTACCCAAATTCCAACGGCTTGTTGGTGAAAGTAACTGTTATAAATATCACAGCATTCATTGTAGTGTTTGACCCTTAGGCTGGGTTCACGACAGCGGCGGCGGCGTTTTGTCGTCGATACGCAACGTTGTTATTGTGTACGTACGCGACGCAGGAATGCTGGGAATGACGCGTAATGGCGGCCATTATCGTTGCGCTAAGCAGCCAACGAGACGCGACCACCAGCCTGATAGCTGATCGCGAGTCTGTGTACTGCTTTATACACATCTACACTGTGTTAATGTTAATGGCTGACGCTGACATTGTAAGAGATGCTTGAATAGCGTTAACATCCAGGTATCACTTGAAACTCCATTCAGACCGAATAAAAAATATACCTTACGTAACCATCGATTCGAATAGAATTGAAAAATGTTGACCTAACGGTTTAAATTACTGAATAAGTAAAACCAGCAGATTAACCTTTAAGATGCTTAGAGGTTAAAAACACATAAAGTAAAAGGACCCATTCAAATATACTTACATAGGGAAACTAACTGTAAGAACGTTAAATTTACGATTCATATTCAGTTATCGGATCACCATCGAAACAAATCCGGCTATCAATCGTTCTAAAGGCTGCCACATAAACTTTAACCGACACAAACTCGAACGGTAGACCTAAACAAATCGTATAACTTAGAATCCAGAACAAAAGGACCACAAATCTCTTAACAGCAGCTCGAACATTTCTTAATTAGCCACTTTTTATTGAACAACAAATTCGGTTAACTTCGACAAAGGATTCTAAGAAAATAAAAATAAATTTGATTCGTGACGAATCATGAAGGTGTTTCGCCTGATCCCTCGTAACCCTTTTTGTGACTCTGACTAATCTAGAGATGGCCTCTGGAAGTTTTTAATTAAAGATAATGTAACATAGCAGCACGTACCTACTACGCAACTACTCCGATTAGGGTTGTACCAACGTCCGCCATTGAGGATCCGGACCGAAGCAATGTTTAATCAGACCTTGTACTTTACGATTATGATTACGACAAATCTGAAGTTTTGAGAGAGAGGTTGACTTGAAAGCTTTGTTTGAAACCATTAGGTATCTCTCTGCCGATTATCTGCTTTGTCAATTAAATCATCACCAAAAGCTGTTCTGTAAAAATATTATTATGATACTTCACACGTCAACCTCATTTATTACACAGAGTCAGCCCTGCCTCGTCGAGTGTACGGCGGTAATTAATAGAAAGCGCTCTCGAGCAGTGTGAATAGCATCAACAATGTAGCCGGTAGCCGCCTCGCCAGCTCTACCTATATTCAATTAAAAACACAATGCCTCAACAACTGACCACTTGTAAGAAGAAAACAACCTCACTCATCTTCGTGCAAACTAATTCAGCTTACTATATCGACCATGATTTATAGTTATATAGCACATTATTCTGTTGAACACGAACTTTTATTGGTTTTAACGACAAATTATCCCAATCGTGATCATTGAATATGACTCAACATACGAGACATACATCAAACTGCTCTCGGATGGAACCTTTCTAACTCATTGCCCAAAAAGTTACATTAAGATGGTCGTTAATAGTCGCTTTGATTACCATCTAAGTTGAGTGGTGAACGATTATTTCGGAGTCGGCTTCTTGATGCGAGAGAAATAAAATGTACGCGCACGCGTCGCCACCGGGTTACGCTGTCGTTAAGAAATTACCGGGCGCGCCGTCGACGCCGCCGATTTTATCGATGGAATTTATCGTCGACACTGGTCGGCTCGCGCGTGCGCCCTTCCCTATCAATGCGCATACAATATATGGACGGGAAATCTCCAATGTGATACCCGGATATCTACAAAAAGTCTTCATATTGTTAGATTTTCAGCAATAAGGTTGTATCAACATTACTGACAAGCAAACAGCTCTACATTTGAATCCAATAAATTTTGTTCATTAATTTGTTGTCAAAACAATTTCTCCGATTTAATTTATTGAGAGCATTGGTCACGTGCATGTGTGCGCGGGCGCAGCACGGTAGTAACGAGTGTATAATTATTGTTGGCCGCGGCGCCGGTAGCCGAAAGGCCGACTCATCGTAATTTGATGGCGTCGGCCGGCCCGCCCCGCCGCTGCCGACAAAAAACTAATTAACAGAGATGGACCACGAGATAGCCACTACCTACTATGTTGCATTCGCAAGAATAAAATAAAACACTGTGGAGCCATGACAATGACATTCATCCAGACCATTTTCGTGACTCATTTGCTCATAACGCAACATTTTAATTAGAAACTAGTTGATGACATCATAAACTGCATTCCTCCTTAGACCTAGTGGGAAGCCAAACTAGAAGGATCCTATGCCTAGCATTGAAAATAGTCAGTGTCAAATTACCATAGAAAACTTATCACTTTGGTTTATGATCGTATAGATCGTATGTCGCTGAACGTTTTTATGGCTACCTACTGCGCACTTAAAGTTAGAATATGGACAGTGGACACCCAGGACACCCACATGTGCGTATATGTAGATGTGTGTAGGTGTACGTGATGTGTAAAACATGCGTGTCGGTTGTAGCCGGCGCACTTGGTGATAGATTGTCGTCATGATGGATCGCCGCCGCCCGCCAGTGGTGTCCGCCAGCCAGCCGGCCGACCGCAAACACGACACAACACCCGCTACTTACGCGTTATTGCTCGCCAGCTTAACAACATTGGAAAACAGATTGGACTCATTCTACTGTTAACAGCATTCAAGAAATCCTATTGATTTTGCTGATCTTATATGATATGTTTTTTTACAAAATGTGCTTGCTACTCTCAAGTTTCGACGCATTGATGGCAAACTTCCTGGTAATTACATGAAATCACAACTCCAAAGTCAACAATGAATGAACCATGGAAAATTATTTGGTAGCGGCCAGGACACGGTTGCTCGATTTCCGAAATTCGATAACCAGCCGCGACGCGTCAACAAGTCGAACTTAATCATTTTAAATAGGGTAAGTTCGCCTGTTCGCGTCCATAGACCAATTCGCGTCCATTTTACGGATCTCCTTCAAAAAATCCTCGAAATTAAGAAAACTTACACACCAGTCAAACGAATAGTCATTTCCGGTAATACCTCAATGTATAAGAGACACGCACATAAGGTCAAAAGGTCCGTGCGACAAACCAATCCTGTTTAAAAAAATATTTAGTCCCGGCTGTTTAACAAGGAAGCGCGAAAGCGCGGTTTTTTAGACAAAAAATAGTGTGCAGTGGTGCGTTCGATGGTAAGTTTAATATTGTTTTATGTGAATTTTAGAATTAATATCTGTTTCTAGACTTTGATAATGAAAAAAGGAATAATGTTAATCATGAATTTGCTTAGGTTTTTTACATTTAATGATTAAAATAAGGTGGACGCGAATTACTACATCGAATTTACAAAACTTCCACTTTGCGTCCGCAATGGACGCAAACTGTACCTACAGTAGATAATAATAAATCCAATTGCGTCCACTAAGTATTTTAGTTAAATACAATTGTCTTCCCGTTCCCGGGGGTTTCCGGAATGAAAACTATCTATCCTATGTCCTTTCTCAGGTCCCAGACTATATCTGTACCAAATTTCATTCAAATCGGTTCAGTGGTTTAGGCGTGAAGGAGACACAGACATACAAACGGATTATTAATCAAGACTGATATTTAGCAAAAAGAACAGAACTGTTTACTGTTTATTGTAAAACGTGCAATCATTATTTATGTACTACTTACAATTAATGTTGAGATGAAATATATTTATTTTTGTAAAGTACTTAATTTTTTAATGAAAATAATGTTAATTTTTAGGGTTCCGTACTTCCGTTCCTAGTAAAGGTAAAAACGGAACTCTTAATGATCACTTTGCTGTCCGTTCCACCCGTCTGTCAAGACCCTTTTTTCTCAGAAAGGCGTCGTGATATCAAGCTGAAATTAATATCACATACATAGGTCTGCTAACTCTCAAAGCAGTGAAAAAATCGAATTTCTAAATCAACGCAACAAAAATGTATGGCTGTTTACTTTCCATTTATATTGCACATTGGCTTATGTTTAAACACCGCCCAAAAAAATACCAATTTTACTACCAAAAAGTTCTAAACGGTTACCAAAATGGATAAATGGTCACCAAATAACGCTTTTTAAAATATTATGAACTAAATCCAATTTGGTTTTTATATGAATTTGACTGAAAACTGAAACTTTATAATTATGAATCACTAGTAGATCACGTTGTGTGGTCACAGTTCTAACCTAACCTAACACAATTTGGTGATCATTAATCCATTTTGGTAGCCAAAAAGATTTTTTGTTGATCATTTAAATTATATCCTTGCACATTTAGACATTTGCAAGGGAATCAAAACCTATAGGGTACTTCCAATTGACCTAAAATCATTAAATTTAGCAAGAAGCATTGTCATGTGGCATAAGTAAAGGAAAAGCTCCGAGAACCGTAAATTTGAATGTATTTTACAAAAATAAAATAATAACGGAACCCTCGTTGCACGAGTCCGACTCGCACCTGACCATTTTTTTTTTATAAATAAATAAAGTTTATTTTGTATTTCAGCTTTTTTTACAAATTCTTAAAGATATCACCCCTTTATTCCTTTTCTAAGTGGTTGGACGCAAAATGGTCCACGGGTGGACGCAATTTGGATTTTTTGGACGCAAACTGGGTAAAACGCCTATTTCTGAAACTTTTCTATTAAAAAAAAAATCACTAAAGGTTTCGAACAAAACTGCGAGTAAATCTTAAAATAGACTAATATAACTAACAGATCACATATTTTTTTCATAAAAAATAGTTTTAGAACAATTTTATTATCGCCGTCAAAGTTGCCAACTGCACTAAATGGACGCGAACAGGCGAAATGACCCTATGTACTTTTAACCCTGCAACTGTATTTTTGGTGACGTGACTCGCCATTGTTTGCCAGTTTTACCACCGTTTTATACCTTTTTGGTAAACGTTCCCAAACGTAGATATATTATTACGGCAAACCGAATTCCTTACCACTTTAATGCAATGAAAACCTTGCAATTGATGGTATAATAATTTGCACTTATTTCTCAAATTGTCAGATGTAAAAAAAAATCCTATGCGTACTAAATACTTGAATCAATTATGTCACACGAAATGTAAAACAGCTCTAATGAACAAAAGTTTCTTTGGCATCGCTCCAAGAATTTACAATAAAATACCTGATGAGATAAAAATATTACCAGTTAGCAGGTTCAAAAATATTGTCCAAAAAATTTTAATTGACAAATGTTATTACTCTGTTGACGAGTTCTTCAACGATTTGTAACTTAAACAATTTCTTACTTTTGTTTTTATTAATATTTGTAAGTCTTACCATAGACAAAACATAGCGCACTGTTTTTATCTATAAGATCTGTATTTTTGTTACCTATGTTTTACAAAATAAATGATTGATTGATTGATATCTGAAATCAATGAGTTACGATGGGATCCACGCCATTGTTCTAACCAAAATAAAACGAGGGAAACTTTCGAGAAGTGCTAATTAATGTTTTTAGAATAGAATGCGACCTCGCTTTGATTACACAAAATATGATTGTTTTTTGGCGGCGCCGAAATCGGACGCTTCATTAACACAGGGACACGGTGCGACCCAAAGAAATGTCACGTCAAAATCGTTTTCCGAGAAGCGTAGAGCTACAGGAGCCGAAAGGGAATTAATAAATACAAAAGGGTTATAAAAACTGTGACAGAATTAAGAGCGGGCGCGTTAAAAATGGAGGTGCGAGCGCGACTGCGACGCGAACAAGTGAAACATAATGCGCGAAACAAAGCAGCCGGAGCGAATGCCTTAAATCATTTTTAATTATGTTATGGCGCGGGCTCGGCTTGGGTTACAGCGGCTGCTGCGCGCGCGCACATGTCTCTGTCCGCCCGATGC
>JAWMCH010000122.1:0-28889 GCA_033675125.1 Athetis lepigone | reverse complement strand
TTTAAGGTGCTTTGCTTTATATGTTTAAATATTCATAAGAAGCTTTAGTAGTTTATCTACAACAAGACAATTTTCTTTACGAAGAACACTAAGTTGTTCCTCTGAGTTCCTAAATGATAAAAGGCCGAAATAAAATTAATAACTTATTTAGCAAATGCTGTAGCTAAGCAATAATACTGTCGCAGTTTCACAACTGTCAAATACAATGCTGCCTAAGCAGAAGTGTGCAAATTATTTATTTTGATGTAGTTCTAGGACCACAAAAAGTCAGGACATATAATAACTCTTACTATCGAGCCTTTGTTTTTTGAAAAACGCCCTTAAATTTTCGTGGCATTTCCGTCAACATTTAGACCTCACAATAGTTTTGGGCACAATGGCGCGTCCCTGACTGGTACAATAGTATCTGCAGGTATTCATTTCATAGGTAGGTCCGCTCGCAGTTATCACTTAAAGGTTTCAAAGGCCCATTGTGAAGAATTCGTTTGCCTAAATGCATTTTTTATTTTCCGTTTACTTCAAGGCGAAAGAGTGAATAAGGGATTTAAACATTCTAATGTAACTCAACTTGATTACCTTAGAATGTATAGCGACTACAAATAAGCGGTAAAAAAATATTTTATAAGAAAAGTTTATTTTATTGTTTTAGTACGTAAGTACGTTTATCTTGTTTCATAGAAGTATGCGTGGGTTTACTTGTTATAATTATACCTATCTAAGTTATTCTTAATTTTGTGTTTAGATAATGTTATATTACAACAACATTTTTTTACGTAACGGATAAAATATAAAATTACGTACATTGTTTACCATTTTTTTTTCACTTACCTACCTAACATTAGTCATACACAACACAATATTTTTTATATTACGTTATTACTCATTTGAACTTTGGTCGTGAATATTCTGCTTAATAAATGTTTGATAATTTAACGTGAATCTCCAAAACAAAGAAAGTTATACAGTTTATAGTCTTGTCGATAAGTTATATGAACGGCTGTGCATTGTCAGATAACATTTGCTTGCACTAATCTGACTATTGTTATGTATATTCTAGCTAAAAGCGGATTCGCGTCTTGTATAGCGACGTGCCCTTTGTAGTACCAGAGAATTGCGAGATTTCGAGTAATCCCACCACACACTATTCCGAACCTGCAAATCCTGAAAGCTACATTGGAAAAGTTCGAATAATTCCTGGGAAACAATGCAGAAGAAGAAGAGTTTATGCCTAGCATTCCTTTCGTAAACATATTAGGAAAGAAAGAACAGCGAGGGAGTACGAAAAAAATATATTATTTCCACTTCCCTTCCTATCAATAAGGAAATAGAATAGAATTAGACAAAGAATGGTTGCATGAAGACTGTTAGAAGCTGCTTCTAACTCTTCCTCCCTAGTAATTAAAGTATTAATATTATTTATTGAATGTTCAGATTGTTACGCAATAGCAACATATATGCTTTAAAGTTTTAGTAATAAAAAATCTTAATAGTTGTGGTAAATAATTTTATAATAAGCAATAGTGATGCTACGTCAAAGCGCATTTCAACCAAAAGTTACACATCATAATGTTAATATGAAAAACACATACGAAAATAGAGGAAAAATACGGACTGATTTAAAAAAATTCCGTCTATGAATGTTACTTAAACTGAGTTATAACCGCAGGACAACTATGTTGAATATTTAATAAGATAAACCACAAAATGAATAATTTAAATGAGAATATGTCATTAAAACAAATTTTCGAAATCTGTCTATTTCGATATCTACTGCCTAATAAATATATCACAGTACCTACTTTCTATAAACAAGTGGTTTGTTATGCCTTTTCCTTTCCGCAAGTATAACAAATAGAATTTAAATTAGTTTGCAATTTTATCATTCATCATCGTATCTTAATCAGGCCTGCGCCAGTCCACTGCTTAGTTATTAGGCTTAGGCATGTGTCAGAGCGTCAGTTCAATCGCGCTAATCATGCATTAAGACCATACTAGAAAATAATGATATAACAATGTGTTAATGAAATAACCCAAAACCTCGGACACCCCCCACCGACTTTTATACTAATAAATTGATATGACGTATAATTATTTTATCGCCGCGCGCCGCTGTCAACGAACACGGGAGATCTATCGTTTACAATCGCGTTGGACAGTAGTGTACAGCGTCGTTAAAAAATATTAGAGGCGGCACGGCATGACAAATAATATTTTTTTGGAAAATATAACCTATAGTAAAAATTATTGTATTCGATTTTGCTGCCGATTCTAAACAAACTAGTTTCAGGTTTTGGGTTATTTCATTAACACATTGTACCTATATGTATTATGATCACATAATCTTCAAGCATTCTCTAAGTGTTTCACTTTGCTCCCCGTTCTTTTCTGACCTTACATACCCTATTGATTCTAGAAATAATTTTATTGTAAAACTATCTTCGTAATAGATATTCGATGTCCTTATGCGAAT
The DNA here is from genome assembly GCA_033675125.1 of Athetis lepigone. Taxonomy (NCBI): domain Eukaryota; kingdom Metazoa; phylum Arthropoda; class Insecta; order Lepidoptera; family Noctuidae; genus Athetis; species Athetis lepigone. The sequence continues at coordinate 26,419 of JAWMCH010000122.1, read as the reverse complement.
GTCAATGCTGACAGCATTATAAGCTGACCTTAGCTATTTTATTTTATTTTTACAGCAACATATATGTCGCAGTCATCTAGTTGAATCAGCTATTTTTTGTATGACTAGCGCGTTCATTGAATAGCGACATTTTCATTGAATGGCTAGGCCGAACGTTGATTGAACAAGCGTCTCCTCAACGGTCCAACTAGATAGTGATTGAAACATAGCCCGTTGAACAGAGCGGACGTAAAATCAGTCAGGTGATTGTAATTTTAGTTCAGTTTTTTTTCCCACTGCGGCGTTAGTAGTCACCAAACAAATATGGCGTAAAATAGCTGCGCAATAGCACTGTCGTGATATTATTTGACTAAATTTACTTTAAAGTGACTTATTCGTATAAAATAGTGTGACAGCATGGATTTACCTAATAATACGCCGCCGCCGGCTACTTTTAAAGTTTTCTTTGTTTTTAATTAAAATCATAATAAAGTGTGTCATGTCATGTCCTCATTTTTGGTTATGTAAAGGAAATTAAGTATTTAAGTTGCGAACTTATGTTCACCCTAAACAAACATTACAAAGTCGGCTATATCCCATTTATTAAATTTTATTAGTTTACTTTAGCTATTTTCACAGTTTGATGTCGTACGGCATTCTATTGTGGGGTAATGCAGCCGATATTCAGACTATATTTGTTTTGCAAAAAAGGGCTATTCGTTCAATTTATAAACTGAGTCCTCGACACTCCCTCAGAGACAAATTTAAAGAGGTAATTATTAGGACTGTGCCGTGCCATTATATATATGAAAAATTGTTGTACGCGCATTAAAAATATTAATTTGTTTAAAAAATACAGTGATATCCATAATATAAATACAAGAAATAAGGACAAATACATAGTTCCTTCAACTAGGCTTAAGAAAATAGGTGGCTCGTTTAAATGTCAATGTATACGCTTTTATAATGAACTGCCCAGACAAATTCAAGAACTTAGCATTACTAAATTTAAATTATTTATAAAACGTAAACTTTGTCAGAAAGCTTTTTACTCTGTCAAAGATTACATTGAGGATTCAAATGCTTGGGATTGAGCTGTTTCGATTAATACATTGGCCATTATTTACTTTATTTACATTTCTTTTCTCTTTGACATTTCAATTATTATTTTGACATTTATGTGTACTTTTTAAAGTATATAATCTTTTTTATGTATTTCTATTTGACATTGATGTGTACTTTTTAAAGTATGTAATCTTTTTTTTATGTATTACTATTTGACATTGATATGTACTTTTTAAAGTATTGTGTATATGTTTTTGTGACATTTATTTTTGTGAATGTGAGGATATGGAAGTCGTTGGTTTTTTTTTTTTTTATATATGCGGTCTGACGGTTTGAGTATTTAATGCGGCCTACCCAAATGTCCTTACTTTGGTACTGTTCGTCAAGACGTTGGGCTCCTTAGTTTTTAGTTGAGCTAAACGACTACTGACAAATGCTTGCACTGTCTGGACAGGTCCACTCAAATCTGTGTCCTTCTCTCATCAAGAGAGTGCCTCAGACATTAACCTCCATGGTTCTCGCACATTTTTGACCAATACGATTGTATGGACTTTAAAAGAGACTTTGACCTCTGAGTTTGTTTCGGATGTTTCTTCTCAGAGCAGTCCAGCTACGAAACACCGGCCCCATCGTTCGCTTAAAATAAATAAAAAAATCAAAATATTGACGTGTAAAAGTGTTATATATATAACCTATTTACAAAATAAATATGATTTTTTTTTTTTTTTTAACGACAATGCTATATGACGTTGAGTCAAGTCGTTGAACGTTACAATAAACAACTTGACGAGTTGTCCTTTAGTCATTCAATTAAAGGTCGTCATTCAATGAACGCGCTAGTCATACAATCAAATAGCTGATTTAACCAGATGACTGCGACATATATACCACACTATATCGTATTTTAAACTATAATTATTTGTTATTAATACTTGAAATACTACAATAGTGAGCGTATTATTAGTTTTGTTTCATAGCGAAGCTCATAAGGTCACTAAAACAATGCGATTGCAGCTGTGGTAGCTATTCACTCTTATCAAGATTCGAAGTGAATTAAATGAAATATTCAATCATTACTATTCATTCTACTAAGTATTTAAATTATCTTCGAGCTAGAATACTTCTTCAGGATAACACAACGGAGAATAATACTAAGTACATATTCGTAGTTTATGTAATTAGTCGTTATTTATATAATCAATTTATGTGATTCAAATATGAAATGTATCAAGGAAAACCTTCTTATCAATTTACTATTATCTTAAAATTTGTCCATTTTTGAGATAGATACCAACTAGGTTATTGACACTTGCAAGTAGGTACATGTGCACTAAGTTTTATCCACTTTAGGTCAGACTGTATCGGCATATACCTACATAGGTAGATGTAGATGTAGGTGTATAGTATTGGAAACTAAACTAAATATATTTGTTTGTTAATGGAATAATGTTGAATTGAGCTACAACTACAGATATTGTTCTTACAATATAACTAGCTTTTGCACGCGACTTCGTCCGCGTGATTATTAGTTCCCGTTCCCGGGGGATTTCCGGGATGAAAACTATCCTATGTCTTTTCTCGGGTCCCAGACTATATCTGTACCAAATTTCATTCAAATCGGTTCAGTGGTTTAGGCGTGAAGAAGAGACAGACAGACAGAGTTACTTTCACATTTATAATATTAGTACGGATAGTCTGTATTTTAACTTAATCCCATATTGGTACACTTATCTTATGCGCTTATCCGTTTTCCTGATATTACATTGTATTTTTAACGTTGTTAGATTTTCAATCAATCGTTTGAAGCTAGAGTATTTGAAATTGTTACGTGCATATATAACTAATATGGATCTAGATTATTTAATGCCTTTTATGGCCTGTATTGGCCCATTAAAAAATAGTGATTAAATGCGAGCATAACAGTTAACTTGAGTCAGAAAAACTCAAGTTAACTGTTATGATATACAAATATTGTGCCTACCTTAATAAGGTTTTTTGATACCTGCAGTCGAACACTTTTTCAGTAAAAATGAGGTTGGTAAACGCGCTTAAATAACAGTTTCGGATACTTAACGCTTATAATCTATACCGACGTGTGTAACAACACAATTATTATAAAAAAAAAGTATTTTGATGAAGGGGGTATGCGATCTTGTTGTATAATTTTAAGAGTGATATTTAAGTGTCGCTTAGAGGTCGAGCCGCGTAGAAGTTCGCCCAAGGCTCTCAATCGCGAGTCGTCGACCCGCCGTCACCTTGCCTCGCGCCAACTTACGCAATTCGTTAATCTTATCATCTGCATGCGCACCCGCACGACCTCGATCTCCCCTCTCACCCCTCGCCGAATTTCGACGCCTACATTAACATCAATAGGTAAAGCAAGTGAGGCATCCCCCAAAGTCAATTCTTATTTAACATTCGAAATGGGTACGTACATTCACAAACTACAAAATAGAACTCGCGTAATTGAACGTAAAAAAAAAACGTAATTTTTATATTCAGTTTATTTCAGGTCGTTTCACTTGCGAAGTGTAGTATTTTTATGCGGTTAACAAGTACGATACACTGTTTTGTTTTGGTTACATGTGAATAAAATAAAATAAAAATTAGTTCATGAAAACAAAATGAAACGCGGTCTACATTTGAAAAATAAAATTGGTCTACGAGTGGAGTGCTACGGGTTTCGTAGCGCACCCCGTGCCGCCGGAAAAGCGGCGGAGAGAGGAGCGCCCGCGCGCGCGGTGGGACGAGCCTGCGCGCGCGCCACCCCGCGCGTATTTATTCGCAAGGCCACGCCAGCGCCTCGCCAGTGCGCAGACGTCGGTCGCACGCGATATACAATCACTAAGTTGTCGGCATCGGATTTTCGCGATTTACGATCCGCGCACTAATGCTACGTTACGTTTACTAAGTAAAAAAAATACAACAGTTGTTTTTATTTATTTTTAAATATCAATATAAACAGATAAAATGATAACAATGCTGTCAAATTCTAAACTTTTGTGGGGATTATGGCAAGTGGTGAACTACTGTGCTTCGCGTACTTCACTGCCGCTCCTGGTGGTGGCGGTGGCGGCGCTGGTGGCGCTGCGGCTGGCGGCGGTGGTGCGCGAGGTGCGCAAGCTGCCGCCGGGGCCTTGGGGCCCGCCCGTCGTGGGCTACCTGCCCTTCCTCGGCGTTCGCCACAAGACGTTCCTGGAGCTCGCTCGCAACTACGGCGCTCTGTTCTCCGCACGACTCGGAAATCAGCTGACGATCGTTCTTAGCGACTACAAACTCATCAGAGAAGCTTTCCGGAGAGAAGAATTTACTGGCCGCCCCAGCACTCCTCTCATGCACACTTTGGATGGTCTTGGTAAGTTATCCTAAATAAATGTTTTAATATGTCGCTTATAAACCTTAGAAATTTATTTTTATATAAAATTTAGTTATTTCTTTATTTAAATTTTTAGTTAATTCTTTAATTTCGTAAATGTTTGTGATTTACTAAATGGAAGCTTTTTCCCAAATAAATTTTGCATTACAATTTTACTTACTCATTTTATATATCAATTTCACTAAAAATAAAAAATTAAAATACCTTAACTGCAAAGTTTGTTAAAATCGGTGCATAATATACCGGCATGAAAAGTGCACATGTGCATGTGGGCGTCACTAGACCGTCCCTCCCGCGGTGCGCGTGCGCCGCCCACCTCGTGAGCCCTCACTGTAACGCCTCCCTCTCTGCAGGCATCATCAACAGCGAGGGCCGACTCTGGAAGAGCCAGCGCCGCTTCTTGCACGACAAACTGCGTGAATTTGGCATGACTTACATGGGCAACGGCAAGAAAATCATGGAAGGAAGAATTAAGGTTCGTAAAGTTAATTATATCCCCGAAACTAAACAGATCAATATTTTTTATGTATGATATAAATGGTCACCAATTATATTAACGGGCTATTTGTTGTTTAGAGCGAAGTTTACGAGCTCATCGCTAACCTGCACCAGTCGGACGGAGCCCCCATCGACGCGAACCCTCTGCTCGCCCTGGGCGTGTCCAACGTCATCTGCGGCATCACTATGTCCGTGCGCTTCAGCAACGGCGACGCTCGCTTTGAAAGACTCAACAACCTTATCGAAGAAGGCATGAGGCTATTTGGCGAAGTGCACTACGGCGAATATATTCCGCTTTACAACGTAAGAAAACTCAAATCAGTACAAGTTAACACATTATCTTCCTTACTTAAATTAAAAAAAAACTAACAAATCCTGTCTTTCGTACACAGTACCTTCCTGGCAAAGCTCAAGCACAGGAGAAAGTGGCGAAGAATCGCGAAGAAATGTTTGCTTTCTACCAGACACTGATCGACGAACATCGCGAAACCCTAGATGTCGATAACGTGAGAGATCTGATTGACGTCTATCTGATCGAGATTGAGAAGGCCAAAACTGAGGGCCGCGCCGGAGAACTGTTCGAGGGCAGAGATCATGGTAAGTTTCATACAACAATTGGCTAGTTTTTATTTTAATACAAAAAATATTATCTTGTAAATTGTAGTTTTACATTGAAGGTTTCTAATCAGGAATATTATTTCACAGAACTACAACTTAAACAAATTCTTGGCGATCTGTTTTCGGCTGGTATGGAAACTATCAAGTCCTCAATATTATGGATGATTGTATTCATGCTGAGGAACCCCGAAGCGAAGAGGCGCGTACAAGAAGAACTGGACGCCGTCATTGGGCGCGAGCGGTTACCAACAATCGAAGATATGCCAAACCTTCCTTACACTGAAACTACGATCTTGGAGACGCTACGCATGTCCAACATCGTCCCCCTTGCAACAACACACTCACCTACAAAGTAAGTATAACAAAAAAAAAATTGTCGTTAACTGTGTATAATAACATAAATACTTATCACAGCCTTTTTTTATTAGGGATGTACACCTGAACGGCTACAGAATCCCCGCGGGTTCTCAAGTGATACCTCTCATCAATTGCGTTCACATGGACCCCAACCTGTGGGACGAACCGAACAAGTTCAACCCTAGCCGCTTCATCGATGAGACAGGCAAGATAAGGCGCCCCGAGTTCTTCATGCCGTTCGGCGTCGGCAGGCGGATGTGTCTGGGCGACGTGTTGGCTCGCATGGAGATGTTCATGTTCTTCGCGTGCATGATGCACCAGTTCGACGTGCAGATGGAGACGGGTGCCGCGCCACCATCACTGGAGGGTACGGTGGGCGCTACGATCGCGCCCAAAGCCTTCCGCGTCAAGTTTACCCCGCGCTCAGCACCCGCGGCGGCGGCCGCCCCTGCCCCCGACCACCCTCACCTCCGCCACGTCGGCGCGCACTAACCGCCACGCCGCGCCGTTCCGCGCCACAACGCGCCACTCCGCGCCACATCGCGCCTCATAGCGCGATCACACCCACCAGTATTCAATGATCACTCGTTTTAGAGCGAATCGACAACCATTTATTTAAGTCTTTATTATATAAGTGACGACATCGCCGTCGCGATGTTCGAGGCTGTGCATAAAGTGTTCAATTAAATAGTAGACCGAGCGTTAGATATATTGATATTCCCATCGTTGAGATTATAAAATGACGTTTGTGTGAGTTTGCAGTATTAGCGTGTTGGTAGACTAGAATGATAGGAACTTCGGCAAATCACACCATTACACATTTGTATTTAAGGTTTACGTTCTAAGTTCTAGTACCTATACCAAAATAAAATGTAGAATTCTAGGTCATTATTTATTAGTGTCACTTGTGAGAATGTGGTCTGTTGTGTGTGATCTCATGTTTGTTGCGTTACAGTAGGCTTAGATATAAGGTTTGTAAGTGTTCATAATGTTTAGCGTAATATGTGCCTATCAGGTATGCAGTACATTCCATGGTAGTGTAACAACCAGCAACTAGTCTAGAGCGATATCGTCGCTATATAATAGATTAACACCTAACTATAGTGTCCTGTATCGTACTAAATTCATAATGTCGCAACCAAGTTGCCCTGTACTGAACTTCAGTCGAATAAGTCTGTTAGCTCGCAGCTCACCGTTGTCTGTTGGACTATTATATGCTTTGTATATATTGCTCTATTTTATTATAAGAGAATGTACGTTTAAGTAATAAATTAATTGTGAAAACATTGATTTGAACACCCTGTTTTATTAAACCCTCCTTCAAGTTGAACGGAATCGTAAGTATATCCACTAATCGTAAAATTTGATACAAGCCCGTTAAAATCATAAATTAACACGAAATACCAAAACAGCCTATAAAGGCATAACTTAATCAATCGTTCTTCTCACAAGATACATATTCTATTCTGATTAAATATAAATAATTTTGGCTTACAAAACCGAGTTTATTGAACTTTAGGTCTTTCGTAACTGCAACATTTAAATAATTTAAACTGAATTAAACTGGTATGGTAGTTTGTAAAGGTGCAGGTTGCGTGAACATAAACACTATTAAGTAATGTAGAGGTGAATGACCTCTTGACAGTATACGTCACAGATATCTAGGCATGTAGACACGTACAATTTCTACAAACGAGGGTATCGACAAGCTGACATTACTCACGGTCTTTCCCATTACTCATATGGAACCTACACGTATCGTGTTTCTAGGTATAAAACCTTTACAATATCTACTACATTCAGTACCTACATACTTTGATATAGTAATTACATACATAAATGTTTCTGCGTGTAATTATTAGTAGAATAATTAAATATTATATCCTGCAATTAAATTGTGTAGTCATGTGGTATTTTCAACGACCATACCCGGATATTTTACAACTAAATCATTATAGTTCACATATCACGTGACTTTTGCGGAAAGCTTAATAAATATTTTTTATACTTTCATTACTTTCCGCAATGATCAAAAGCGGTTTAAGACTTACTTCCTGAACTACTTGGGTTATGTAATATTTTGTATTTATAGCAACAGCCACAGTATTTTCATTTCAAATAAATTGAGAAAAATGAAACCATCAAGCTATTTTTATTTAAATATGTAACATTAACCACTACATGCTTGCGAATATTCCAATCACAAAGGATCGCAATAGTAGGTTGCTGGTGGAGGTGTGAGTGTTAATCCGATGGTTCCTCGCATCGCTTCCTTGGAGGGCGGGTCGGACGCCAGTCGCACGCGCCGGCTACGAAACAGTCGCACGATTAAGCCGCACGCCAACATTCGAGAAAGCTCGTCTCCAGGGCACATGCGTTTACCTATAAAACAAATAAAAGAAAAACAATGATTTAGTACCCTTTATGTTTGTAAACGGGGTTTTTTTCCTTGTAGTTGGTTAAACTAATTAGTATCGTGTCGTGTAAACTTAAGAGTAAACAATAAAATTAAAAACTGATAGTAACAATAAAACCGAATGTAAAGTTTTAATTTCCGAGAAATAAGATAATTACTGTATTATTCGAGAAACAATGTAAATACTACTTCTTTGTATTGCAGTTGTATAATGAATAAAATAGCTATGTAGAAAACCAGATAAAAAAAATCCCCTCTCAAAAACAAACTCAATTCTAATTTTTCTACTATCATTTTTTTAAGGACCTGTTGGTCTAGTGGTTAGTAATCCTGACTGCTAAGCCGGAGGTCGTGAGTTCGATTCCCACCAAGGACAAACTTTGTGTGATGAACACGATTGTTTGTTCTGTGTCTGGGTGTGATTTATCCGTACTAATCTGTACTAATATTATAAATGCGAAAGTAACTCTGTCTGTCTGTTTGTCTCTTCTTCACGACTAAACCACTGAACCAATTTGAATGAAATTTGGTAAAGATATAGTCTGGGACCCGAGAAAGGACATAGGATAGTTTTCATCCCGAAAATCCTCCGGTAACGGGAGCTATTCCACGCGGACGAAGTCGCGGGCAAAAGCTAGTCTATAATATGTATGGATTTATAAATTATATAAGTATGTTTATCAGTTGTCTGGTTACCACAGTACAAGCTCTGCTTAGTTTGGGATCAGATGACCGTGTGTGAGTTGTCCCAAGATATTATTATAGATATTAATATTATTTTTCAGTCAACTTCTTGTTTTTTCTTCTCCACAACGTCTACATACGTTTTGAAACGGTTTACTAGCTTTAATTCTGACTGTATCTGGTCGATATCGTGAAAAATTCAAAGCCCCGTTATCAAAACCGTATTAATAAAATATATGCTTTTACTTCAACTTTGTCGTACGTCCCTAATTCTGATGCGCTGTAAAAGTCTGTATATTTATATACTATCAGACAATAAATATAATATTCATCTGTCTTCAAGATCTAGTTTTACAACATATTACAGCATGAAATATGAATGACAAATCACAGTATCATTCAATATTAACTACATCAATAAACTGTTGATCGTACGTGTTGATCGTTGATCGTATTATTTGCGGTTGAACTCTAGCCACATTAAATAGGGAAAATGCATGATATACGCATTCATAAATGTACAGGAAAAAATGCTTTACTCAACTACATGTCCTAATGAGTAATATAGAGCAGGAAGAAATGCTTGACGCAATCAGCCGCCCCCCGCGGACTTTTTTCATTCCAATAAGGATTGTGTTAATTTGATCAAGAGAAATTCCTTACAAAAAGTGACTTATTCTCCTATTTTTCTTAATATAAGAACTTTTCTCGGACATCGATCAATATTTGGGAAAAAAGATAAATGGTAGATAGCCTAGATAAGGGGATATATAGAATAGGACTCCGAAGTTTTGAATATAGACTTGTAAAGCCTGCTTAGCTGTGATAGTTAAGTAAAAGCAACCAATAAGCTGGCAAGGGCTTGAAACCATTAAAAGCTTTAAAATTTTAGAATTCGCATACGCAAACCCATATTTTAACTTTACTGAATCTCTACGTACAACCCAATAAAAGTTGTTATTTTCTTATATTCACGCCACATTTTAACTTTCTAATACAAGAAGTCTTTTTTTTTTTTGGTGGGTGGGAAATCATCCAATGACTGCTCCCGTCCTGGGTGCGGCGGGAGGGCGTGTCAGACTTTTACTGACTAAAACCCACTCATGTTCCTTCGATTGCCCTTTATGTTCCAGGGTCACGGTAACTATGACAAACATTCCGCAACCCCGAATAAAAGAGGTCTCTGAGCTAAGCTGCTAAGAGACAGACGAACATCATTATACTACTTAGTTATATGATCCTACAGAAGCCTAAGAAGGATAAGTACCTAAGGTGGTATCTACATAAAAGATTCAGCTATCTAGTGAACACCTGCCGCCAGGTGTTCACTAGATAACTAAATCTTTCATAATCTAAATCTTCAGACCGGACATAATTAGTTATCAATCTTTGAGCTCCAGAATAGTCTACTTAATGATAAATGTATCAAGGTTATCGAAACCCAAAATTAAAAAAGAAATTCTAGATACAAGGTCTGAAATGAAAATTTGTAACAATTATGTATCCTTTCTTTCCGATAATAATAATAATAATATCAGTCTGTTACTGTCCCATTGCAGGGCAAACTCTTCTCATACAGAGAAATCACGCCTGCTTAAGGCAAAAAATAATAATTATAATAGATTCAATAAAAGTCTTTGGTGTCCTCACGATGTTTTTTCTTCACCGAATATATTTTAGGAAGTACATTTGAAATAAAAAGGGCTCTTGATATTTGTTCAGATTCAGACCCACAACGAATTTATTCGTAAGAAGAAACCGTCACAATTATTCTACTATATTTATTTTGAGGCGACAAAGTTCTAACGGTTGAGTTCAATAGGTCGTAAGTCGTGAACCGAACCCTGTTGTACCATTGTGATCAACGTACTGAAATAATGACAGAACCACAGTTCACTTTAAGTAAAGTTGAAAAGGTCAGCGCAGCCGGTTTTGCTTCTTTTGTATTGTCACGTGGTATTTTCTGTATACCTTGCGTCTTTAAAGAAATTTGTCGTGAACACCTAGGATTTTAATATCAATAAGCGTTAGAAATATTTAACACTATTATATACCTACATTCTACACTAATGGCAGCAAGAAAACTAGGCTAACTTCATTTCAAAGAAAATACTAAATGAATTTCAAAGCTACATTTTGCTTAGTTAAAGCTGAAAAACAATGCACTGTATTGTATTTCGTGTCTATTTTGAATACTTTGTATATACAGGATTACATTACCTGTCTGAAATGGAATGAACTCTGGAGGTTTCAGCAGACTGCCGTCGGTATCGAGGAACCTGCTCGGTCTGAACTCTTGTGGATCCTCCCAAACATCTGGGTCATTATGGATAGCCCATTGCAGTGGTATGACCATGGCACCTTTGGGAATCCTATAGTTTCCTAGATAAGTGTCCTGTAAAAAGAGAATTACTTTCATTTTAGATTTAAATATCTATTAAATAGTGCAGTTATAGCAATATTTTAATATAGATTAATGATTTTAAGCAATATGTGCAATTATCTTATTTTTTACTAATATTTCGTAGTACTAATACGGGGTAAAAATTACATAGACTTTTAAATTTCCTTCAAATATTCTACCTAGAAACGTCAGAGAAGCAAAGTAACATAATATATTAAAGTTTGGATCAAAAGTGCATACTTCAACACATCCATGGGGAATACCGATGGGGACGATCGATCGCACACGCTGGGTCTCGCAGATAGCAGCCATTAGATGAGGTAGTCTGCTACCATCCACCTCCTGCTCCTCAGGGTATACCGAGAGAATTTCTTTTCTTACTATTTCCTGAAATATTCATAAAGTAGAGACAAACAATAGACCCGCGGCACAGTTTCAACGTTTCATTATCATTACTGTTACATATTCATATAATTATAATGTCAGCTTACAAATATATTAAGCCCCTTTCATCAGTCCTCCACTTGAATACATCGATGAGAAATGGCACCGATGAGTGACACTCGATTAAAAATTCTATGCAAACCCGTATAGAGAACGCTGCGAATTCATCAAATGATTGACACATGATGAATGTTTGCTGAGTACTAGTAATGCCGGCTAAGAAAATATGATCGATCTCCATGAACCTACCAAATATTTAAGGCGAAGTAATATTGTGATACATACCTGTTCCTCGGGATAAAGAGCCATGTACAACAAGAACCAAGCCAAAGTGACAGACGTAGTATCAAGACCAGCTCCAAACATATCGGCTAACAGATACAGCATCTGCTCATCAGTTACATATCGAGCGTTCTCATCGCCACTCTCGAACCTTTTCTTCTGTTCTAGAAGGAAATTGTCAAGGATGCACTCTCCATCAGTGGGAATCAGAATATTCGGATCAAAGAAATGTTCTTCCGTGTTTGAAGCGTGTTTGCTATACTTGATACATCTTATATGGCCGTCTGGATGTTCGCTGAAGAGGTCGTCATGTGGAGGGTATGACGCTTCTTCTATATGTGGCAATCCAATAAGTTTTCGGCGTCTATGAATAATGCTCGCGTATAACCTGTGAGTCTGAGCTATACCACGAGTTAAAACTTCCATTGTTTTTTGGGTTGATGATGAAAAGAATCTAGAACAATTTAACGTTTTACATCGTCCTGAACATTTCATTGAATTAAAATGATTTTGAACTTCATTAGTAATGAGTACTTACCTAACAAAAGGTAAAAAGTTAACAACACCAGCAACTCCCATTTCATGGCAGCCTTCTTCTTGAATTTGTCTAAACCAATGCCAAGTTTTATCTTCAGGAGGGAACTTAAATCCAAATATAATTTCGTTGACGACATTTCCTAGAGAATTCGTCAACATATGAGACAGATCCAATGGAGATCCTGGCGCCTTTTCAACATTCTAAATGGGAGCGAAAAAATATTAAGCTTACTGTACTTTGAAATACTGCTTGTTTTTAAAATAAACAATAATAATAATTAATATGACTAATTTGAGTATTATTATACTATACTAAATCAATTCAAACATCATGAATCATTGTTTGTTCCCTTTGCAATAGTTGAAGGTCAATTTTAAACAGTCATGACCGCAGTGCATTTGTCATTGTCATGAAAAGGTAACATTACCTGGTTGATTTATTTTAAAATAGAATTAATGTTTTTTTTAAATAATCACATTCATTTATTAAATGCACCGTAAACACGTTGCGGTCATCGTATCCCACGAAACAAAAAATTAAGAACAAATGAGTCTTTGATTGTACCTAATTTTTTATCAATGAATATTAGGTTATACATTTATTACTTCAGTGTCTATAAGTTTATAAAATGTTGACTTCTAAAATTTCGAATCTACTATAAAATGTTAAGGTAAGGTACAGAATACTTAATCATACTTCTAGAAGTTCGTAGACGCCCGACGCGATCCGTTTTTCCAACTTTTCTCGCGACACGCTGTGCTTACTCATGCCGAAACTTTTGAGCCACGTCGTTATCAACTTTCTCTGATCCTTCCATAGCCCGCCCTCCGCGCAAATAATACCTTACAAAAATATATATTTTTTAAAACCAAATTGTAAATATTTTATTTAGTAGGTACAAGTCACGAAGTTGTTTACTCACCATTTCCTTTCATGATGCCGTGCGTCAAAAACAAAGGAGCTCTTCCAGAAAAGCTATCTTTAGCGAAAGCTTCTCTTACTAATTTATAATCTGATAATACGACAGCGTATATGCTTCCCATCCCAATACCATATATCGATCCATACTGCTTAGAGAGCTTGGTTAGCGTCAAGTGAGGTTGTTTCGGATCGAGGAACGGCAAGTAGCCAACGACCGGCAAGCCCCACGGTCCCGGAGGCAGACTTTGCCATTCTTTTAGTTTTTTAAAGATCCAAAATCCCGCCACGAATGTGGCTAGCCACAAAAAGAAAAAGTCCATTCCGAGCTAAAACAAAGAAGATATTTTGTGCATATTATTACCCTATTATACAGTAGACGAGGACCTTTGCAAAAAAAACACCAGAGGAACGTTAAGTGACGCCCTTTCAATAAAATGCTAGTAAAAAAATGTCTGTCTGCGATGGCAGCAGACTCTTTGTCTGATCTTTTTCCGTTCGAGACATCTAAGATAAGTAAAAGCTGAACTAAGAAATGCTGAACATTTTTGCAACATACATATTTATGACTTGTGAGACTAGTCTAGACTGAAACTTTGTTTTTTATAACTTGAGTCCTTCTTTTATCAGCCGGGCAAAAATCTAAACAAATAATGATGCCGCAACTCATCATTCATCATCATCATTAATTAAGTGAAGGAAGGGTGCATAAATGAGTTTATTGACCGTGAATAAATCACAATAAATCGATTATAATGGTGTAATAGTAAATAACCTATAAATAACAAAGGATAATAATAGCTCATTATTAACAATACCTAATTGGATAATACCAACTGCAAAACAGCGTATTTACAAAACAAATCCTTAACAGAATAATATTGTATGATATATGTTCATGACCTATGGATAATCCAGGACATAAGAAATAAATATCATGAATATAACACTGTTGTCATGTTTATCAGCCCAAACGCACACAGGCATCTTTATATCGTTGCTACGCGACGCAGCACTTAGGTTCCAAGTTCCAAATCAAAGTTTTTACAATAAATTAAATTCCACCGTATTACCAATCATATTTAGCACAACGCTAAATGTAAATAAATAACTAACTACCCACCTTTATAAGCTATTGCAACTCTTTAAAACACTATAATTAAGTAATTACTAAATCAGGTTATTAATTTGTTTCTTAACGAAGTTTACCTCATTTTCATCACTTTTTAAACAAAATAAATTATTTTCTTACGACGTGAGTATGACTATCCGAATAGATACTGTTCGTTTTGACTGATCTATCTACATTTTCGGCCAATATCTTATCAAACAAATGAAGTAATAATTATGGAAAACTATCTAAAAGATAAAGATTAATCGATAGACATTTTGTATTAATAACAATAAATAAAATACAAAGTATCATTAATGGTCACTCATTCAAGATACGGACAAAAAAAATATCATTCATTCAATCTCTAGCGAGTCTGTGGTATTACCGCGTGACAACCAATGCTACCAACCAAATCGCCGAAAATATTTACAGCGTGACGTAATTCTCGCATCGTCGGTCGTAGTGATACGAGTAGTATGAACTCATAGAAATCTATGAACAACGCCTAGTTATTGGTATCGATAAAC
The DNA here is from genome assembly GCA_033675125.1 of Athetis lepigone. NCBI lineage: Eukaryota > Metazoa > Arthropoda > Insecta > Lepidoptera > Noctuidae > Athetis > Athetis lepigone. The sequence goes on along the minus strand of JAWMCH010000122.1, from coordinate 11,199 downwards.
GCAAACACACCTTACACGATAATAATAGTATAATTATATAAAACGGTAAGTAAACCACTAAGTACTATAAGATATTTAAATGAAAATGTGTTTCACTTACTTGATAAAGAGGTTGGTACCGGAACAGTAATTCGAGAATGTTTAGATTATGTCACAGCAGAGGTGCGGGCGTCCGTTCGCCGTCAGATCAATCAACAGAGGCCACTGGTCACGTGGCTTGACACCTAACGACTGCTCCGAAACTCGCCATCGTCGAGTTCTATCAAAAATTACAATTCCAAGTTTATATTCCAAGAAGACATTTGCTTTTTAAATTGCATTTATTATTTATGTTGCTCCTTTTCTGATATAGGCACTCTGATTCGCCGATCTGTCAAAGATACGGTCAGAGTCGATTGTATTACCGTATTTTTCATACATTGACCGGTGTCCGATATATTTTTTGTTGATGTTCGTGTGTTATTTTCAATGGAAACGAATTTGGATTGTCATCTTTTTTAAAGGCGATCACTCTCAGTCCCACCCTCGGGCTCAAGTCCAGGTAAGCCTGATTACTTATTCACAGGAATATGCGCACTGTATTGAATGCTCATTTCAATGTGGATAGAACTGTTATAATTTTTATGGTTCCTCGACGAAATTCCTCAAATATTTGGATTATGGATTTAAACTTAAAGCCGGTGAGATATTAATTGAACCCTATAAATCCAGGGATAACGACAACTAAACCAGCCACTTACAGTATTTGCATAAACGTTCACCATTTGTATAAATTACTAACAACTTAGCAGTATTTACTCGGATAACGTTAGATAATCACAAACTACGCACCGCGGGCATGCGCATTATCGCATTTCAATGTAATAATATATCATAATTTAAACAGGCGCATTAAACACACATACTTTAGTCCAATTACCTTCATTGTTTAACATTTTTTGTGTTTATCGCAGTGCATTTAATAGTAATTTATGGTTTAAAATATCGATGCAATGATAAAGTAACACTAAATGCGTAGTTTTTTATTTTAATAGTAAACTTTACGACTCAGGTATAAATCGTAACTGGTTGAATAGGTTAAGTATATCGTTCATGTTAAAAATTTGTGGGTATTAACTTCATACCCTAGAAACTTTTTGAGCAAGTAGATTGCCTTTGTATAAATATTATCAGCATACTTTTACTAAATGACTACAGCGTAAAGAAATATATTAATGATATAGCATTCGTCTAGGCATGGCTATAAACTTACATAGTAACTATTTAGTAATCTGTGGTTAAACATTGTTAAGACGTAGAGTCTCGTAGATCGCGTAAGGACTCGTAGCATTGCGTAGAAGCCGCGTAGCAGTGCGTAGAAGCCGCGTAGAGGCGCGTAGAAGCCGCGTAGAGGCGCGTAGAAGCCGCCTAGGAGCGCGTAGAAACCGCGTAGGGGTTCGTAGAAGCCGCGTAGGGGAGTGTAGAAGTCGCTAATGAAAGCGTAGAGGCGCGTAGAAGGCGTGTAGGGCGAAAAGAGCGACATTGAGGCTCTGCGTAGCATTAATACAACGTCAAAGCGTACAAATATTATAATAAATAAATAATAAATATCCTGGGACAACTCACACACGGTAATCTGATCCCAAACTAAGCAGAACTTGTACTATGGTAACCAGACAACTGATACTTACTTATATAATTTATTATAAACACATACATAATATAGATAAATTACACTCAGACACAGAACAAACAATCATGCTCATCACACAAAGTTTGTTCTGGGTGGGAATCAAACCCACGACCTTCAGCTCAGCAGTCAGGGTCACAAACCACTAGACCAACACGCCGGTCATAATGTGATAAAAGCTTCCTTAAAATTTTGTCATTACAAGTGAAGCTAAAAAAAATACCGGTTACATCGCAAATGTTTCGAAAAAGTCCTTCTATCTATATTTAGGGTCGATCTTAACATCTACTCAAAATACGTTCGACTGTCTACGTCAATGTAAAACTGCCTGTTTAATATTTAATCTGGTAAAAACTTGCCTGTCTGTTTGTACGTAGGTATACCTATGTAAGATGACAATATCTACATTCAAGATTTTTCGGTAACAACAGAGGCATAAGGTTTACAAAGATATGCATCATCTAATAATAATTACCAATAAATTCTCGTATATTAACTTGTTGAGGTCGATATTTATATGACCTGCTGAACGTCTACGCAATGGGCAAGTAGGATTAAATACCATTTATCTAATCATAATATTATTATGATCGAGAATAAATAATCTAGATAAATCTCTAATCTTCGAGTAACTCAAAGAGAACATTAATTATGTAAATGCGTACACAAAATTGGCATGTACTTGATTTTTGTTATATACAATATGTAAATTTTATTAAATATTAGTAATGACACTCGATATTTGTAAATACGTAACATCGACAAAGCTTTAACTGATACTTGTTTTTAAAATCATAGTATGTAGGTAAGTAGACACGAATAAAACTTTGTTTTTTTCTAATTATCAATTAATAATAATTATAAATATAATTATTATCAAGATCAAAAGCATACAAAAGAGTTAGGTTGGAGCGCGTCGGACGGGCGAGGTCGCGTGCTGGCGCGGGCGCAGGCAGCGCGAAGTGTGAAGGCCGGTCAGCGGCCGCGCTGTGTTATCGGACCAATCATAACGATCAACTCACTTATGTAGTATCCACTAATGTAAAGCATTAGCTCCACCACGTGCCACTGATTTTATTAATTATCACGAGACGCAATTGCGCGCGCCAACTTTAATTGAGTAAATAATTATGCTCACGCCCACGTATTACATTGCGCGCTAGAGTATCTGTGGTTGGTACCGACCACTTAAGGTAAGGACTGAACAATCAATTGAATTGCTGGTATTCTACGAAAAGCTACTTTGCTGTCTAGGTCACAGTTAAAAGTTGTCTTAAAGAAATTTTCAAAGAATGTATGTCCTTTATTTTTTTTTATGAAACCGCAGGCCTACCTAAGTTTACGCACCTATATCCAAATGGCACGAATGATTCAGAAAGGCCTTTAAGTGTTATGATACTTTATAATAGGTAAATGTACTTTATTTAAAAATTAACCGATATACGATTAAATATCACTGGAGCTTTTATCCGCAAATTCCGTTAGTCATCAATAAATACTAATACTAGATATTAAAGGTGTATTTCAACGTTTACTGACCACAACAACACATAACTTTAAAATCTAACTGGAACCCAAAAAGAATAGAGCTGAAACTACTGAAAGCTCTATCTTGAGGGTACTTACCCTTAACTACGTTCACTCAAGTATCGGTTATCGTGGATGCAGGCGAAGCTACTGCTTAAAAATAAGAAATATGGAATTTCCTAATCTTACACCTTACCAAAATTCATTAAAATCTATGTAGTCATTAAAGCGTTAAGTTAAATTATACAAAGCATGAAAGAAAAAACAGATTTACATCCATTCATAGATGTACAAAACTATTGGTTTTAATAAGAATTGATCTAACAGTTTAATAACGACGGATCTTGTGATTAAAGCGCGAGCGAGGGCAGCGCGAGACAATAGTCGCGCGACGGATCCAGAGCCGCGCGGAGCATTCGAGGCCCTTATTGCCATTCTCATTCAGCCACCGTACAGTTATCCCGCGGCCAGTGTTACTGACACAATGCAAGGTTAACATGAGGTGGACGCCCGCAAACTGCCCGCATAGCGCTTAAAAGGATATTTACGTTTTATCGAGCAGTTCTGATCAAACAGGACAAGCCAAATGCCGAAATCCGTTTCCAAGTAGGCAACTTGGTGATACACGAAGCAATTTTTTTTCTTTGTATGCCTACTGCAGAATGTTATTTCCTAGATAATTATTAAAATGCATTTGAGCAGACTGCCTACCTGCAACCTTGTATAAAAGTTGTATTTTTCCTTGTACCTTGCAACTATACTTACTGTGTATCAATTAATATCTAGCTCGATTTTAGGTTTAAAATTGAGCTAGTAAATTTTCAAGTATACATTTATGTGGAGCGTTAATCGATAAAAAGTGTAGATATCAGAACAAGTCGGACGTGTCGGCCCTCAGCGTCATTGGAATGCTCGTCTCATTATGCTCATCGTTGAGTAAAGTCAATAACTTGATCGCGAGTGCGGCGTACATTCAGCATCGGCTCAATGGCATCTCTAATGAGGCACTCTTGTCAATGAGCGCAGCGAGATCTCAATCGCGCCACGTCTCTATTCTCTTTTACTTTCAAACGCACCCAGTGGGGCGCAGCCCGCGGCCCCCGGTCGTCCACTCCGGCGCGCGCCTCTCCACAAACTATGGTCTTTTTTGTCCTTTACTCCCGAGTACAGTCTAGAATGCCTGCATCCCATGTATACGTCTTCCTTCTTTTATTTTTAGTTTGTGCGAAAAAGGTAGTCGACCAGTCCTAGCGGCGGGGGTCAACGTATTCGAGGCTTTTTACCCCTGGCTGATGCAGCTGTTGCACAATAATACATAAATTGCTGGAATCTGCTACATGGGTGATCGAGCTATTTATAACAGCATGAGACAGGAAAGTGCATTGTAAACGCTAAAAATAGCATCGAATCAATTAAAACTTCCCATATTCATTGAATACTGATGAGCTTAGTCATGGCATGTTTTGTTGTAGCTTTACTTACTATGCTAAGTACAGGAAGTCTTCTGTTTATTCTTGACCATGCTTTATTATAGAGTTAGACTGACTTTGATGAGAACCTTCTATTAGTGGGGCTTGATATAATTCACCATATTGGACATTAAATTCAATATCGAAGCTCACATATCAATATCAGATCATAACTGTTAATGAACTTTCTCGGGTTATTTCAACATTTTGCAACCTTAATTTCACTGTACTTTCTACAGTGATGTCTGTGCCGTCGTAGATGCTCGGAGTAATGTCCCCAAACCAGTGTCAATGATCAGCACACTATCGTACCTAGGACTTTGACTTCTCTTAATTGATTCTCGATTGTCAGTGAAATAGGGCCATAAACAACTATTATAATTTTAATCATACGGTTTCTTCCATTAAGCGACTGGATTTTGTTGACCTGAGCTTCAACTGCGAAATCGTTGTGTACGTTTAATATGTTTGTTCATTTTACAGTTTACTACAATGCATTTTTATGGTTTGCGCTTAAAAGGGTATTTCACAATCACGTACGCAATGCTTGTTTTGGTAGCAAACAAAGAGTTCAACAAAGAAAAGAGTACTGATCAAGTTCTTGTATTCTACCTACTTTTAAGAGAAACACTTAAATGGACAATGCAACAGTAGACAAGTGGGGCTCGCTCGCCCGAATCGAGTCACTTACGCGCGCCCAACGGGCCATCGATGTCCTTGCATTCTTTGGAGGTAGAGCAAAATGGTACCGGTTCAATAACCCTTGACAATGTGAAGGGATCAGCTCTTAGGCTAAGAGGCGCGGCAGCTTACGTAATGAAGGCAGGCATGAGGGTCGAGACCATTTGGCGGTCACGAACTACTACTAACAGTATCAAAATATTGAAGAAATTCTTTCCTTTCAAAACTTATCAGGTAAAACACTTGATGACTTTATGTAAAAATATACAAGATAATTAAATCAACAAGTATCAGCAACGCGATGTGAATAAATATCCAAGTATTGAGGTCAGATCTCATGCACTGCTTAAGTATACACGATGTGATGAGTGAGGATGAGGTGTAATATTTGGGCAGCAAATTGTACTTAAGCAAATTTTACAGGCAATCATTTTTGTCAATATTTCATCTCAAAATACGCTTACGTGACAGGCAAACAGCCGTAAAGTGTTAGGGATACGCAAAACTTGGTTTCTACTCATATAAACCCATCTTACAAGTTTTCCACTGAAAACTACTTAGTGGGATGAAAGCCCGGCGCTCCGTCTCGTTGGCGAGGTTCAACCGTTTCACACAGCTTAAAGTTACCAAGTTATACGAAGTTCACCGAGAAATCTTTCATTAAAATTAAAAGCAATTAACATCAAATAACGTTTGCTATTAAAGTAACAGACTTTTTAACGATGACACTACTGCGATTCTAATATTAATCTCAAATTAATCCGAATTTATTTAGCAATTTCTAAAACATCCATTTCGCACTGCACTGTACGATACCGTCGATGCGGTACGATACAGGCATATCAAGGTGTATGATGAGGCGTATTATGTACGATACGACATTGTAAGACACATAATACGCCATGCCACCACTATTTTGGATCATAGATTCAGCAGAATGATGTTCACAGCTGGACATATGCCTCGCAACATTCACATTAGCCCTGTGCCAGGCACAATCATTAGTAGCAAAGCAACAATGCCTTTTGCAAAGTCTCACAATTTATACCAACAATATAATTAAATTCATTATCACCCAATAATAATCAAAGTCAGTCAATCCCATTCCAAAGAGTCACAAAAACATTATTTGAAATATCTGTGAATGGAAAAAATCTTCAGGTAAGTTCCTAAGCATTTTTTACTAAAGTTCTTGTTTAGTAACGCAGCGGTCACAGTATCGAGTGGGCAATGAACTAAAAAAATGTCGGCATATACAGAACCACCAACCGATTTCTTATTCTTGACTCAATGTTCAGGGCGGCGGCGGCGACGGCGACGCCATGTTTACAAACAAAGAGATCAATGCTCGCGAAGTAGGTTAGCGCAGCACCGCGCCGTATGCGACCGCGCAGCGCCCGCCGGCCCGTATTGCGCGGGTCGTGGTCTCCGCACGAACGGAACGCACTACCATCACTTCGACATCATCGCTATTAATTTGAATAACTTCAGCCCAAACCCGTCAGTTACACTGTACCCTTCGCATGCTTGCAGGTTAATGTCTTCTGCAATTTGTTATTCAAGATAAATACTTAATATGTTTTTGACACACCGAGTCATGAATACTAATTTAGATTATTTATTTATAGATATGACTAAAAATAAACAGCTTTATTTAAATAAACATAAACAATATAATCAAATTAGGCCAAAGTTTCTGGAGGGCAACAATCGTGCGCTTCCGCAGGAGAAATCGTGACAATGGCCTCTCACAAGCGCGCCGGAAGAAAGTTCCTAGCGATTTGCATAGCGCGCGGCGAGCGACAAGCGAAGGCGATCCCGCTGTTGCAGGGCTCCGCGATGGCCCACATAGACATGTCTTATAGTTTATTGTCGTGGACCCATTTCCGTGGGTGCACGACCACGACCACCGCCTGGCTCGCGGATCGACACACTTCGCTCACTCCGAAAGTTTCTCCGATAGAGAAACTCACAATATCTAATAGCACCGACATCCGTCTATGCAGATTTCCAGAGCAAGCCTTCACAGAGACTGTGACCTAAATACGAACGTTACAAAGCGTATAACACGTGGAGAGAGGTTGTTTATTTTACACACTGACAACATCTTTCTTCCTCCGCGTGATCATATCGGTCGTCCGCTCTCAGGTCACGCTGAGAGAGTGCAAACGGCATGAACGGCGGTTAAAAATAAAATTGATAGTACACACAGAATCAATGACAGCATCAACTCGTTTTCATTACAAATAGCTGGTGGCAAGAAAAACTTGCACTAGTGTTACGTTAGAAAGCGTAGACATTTCACCATAAAGCCTAGAAAGTGTACATAAGAAGAAAGTGAAGAAGAAGGGGAAAAAATGTGCAATACAAGTGTACGGAGGCGCGGGAACGTGGAGCGGTTACAGACAATACGCACTCGCTCCGAATCTCGCAGTTTCCAGTTCGATCGCCATCACTTTTTCCCCTTAGATGAAACCGCTGCACTTGCTTGCACACATTTCTCGACGCTCCACACGTTTGCCTAGTTCTTGTATCAATGCACTCATTTTTACTTTCTTTTCCGTTCGCTCTTATTCGTTTGTTTAACTTCGCACTTCCATACTATCATAGCTATCTAGGTTCATTGATCGACTTTCAATGAAAATAAAAACAGGCGCTTTCGTATTTCATGGAACGTTAGAACAATGTATTGTCTCTCGAATTTTCGAGAACATTTTAAAGACTTTCTCTGTATAATAAATATGAATTATTTTAACATATCCGATTTGGTAAATAGTCGTAGGTATCTTTCTAATTTTATAAATAACAACAGTTATCAATTATATGGAAAGTTCAAAAGCTTGTTTAATCACCATATTTATCTAGATGGATGCGGCTAGTCTTTTCTTAATAAAAATCGGTATTGTGATGAAATTACAAGATACACACACATTTTTCCTGAACAGTGTTTACCTGAAAGTGAAAATCGAACACTGTACACACATATCCATGATTAGTACGTGCTCAGACGTAGATCACGCATCGCACGAGCCGCAGATGCCACTGCGGATCTAACAGGCATTTTTTGCTTTTTTTATGATGTGATCCTGCCTCTGTTAAGAATACAGTAGGTATCTATTAGAAGAGAATGAAGATCGATTATTCTGTTATTACTTGATATTTTAATGACAGTTTCTTGTGTCAGTTCCGATGAATCGTTCGAATGGTCACATGCAAGCGATAAGTCCGAGAGAAAATACAAACATTGTCGATCCAACACGACATACGTGCACTTCATATTCAACTGTCGAGTTTGTATGCACAATAACTATCTGAAATTCAGTACTTTGGACGTCGCATACAGTTCGTGATTCGCGATAGTCACGTGTTGTATAATTTTTATGTTTTAATATGCATTAAGTAATTCAATTAGTTTAAATGTGGTGTTTAATGTTTGTATAGTATAATATGGCATGTGTCACGTGTAGTGAAGTGGCCACGGCGACGAGTCGGGAAAGCCGTCGGTCGTCAAGCGACGTCGAGAGAAAGAGTGTGAAGGAGAGAGATGGGCATTTCACCGCGCGGGGTCAACGCGCTCGCTATACTGTCGCTGATTGTGCCCCAATTGCAGTATGTGGGTCTAGGCCGGCGTTCGTCGACCCGCGTGACACACTTAGCGGCGCGGGCGCACGACCGCGGTGCTTTCACGCCCCACGCGCAGGGTGGGGGGCACTGCACGGAAAGCTGAGAAAACTTACCACATGGGCGGGCAACGCTTTGTTCGATATTATACCTAACCAGGTACATTTATAGACGAGAGGCGCTGTGCCTAAGTCTACTTTTTTACTATCAGTATAAAATATCTTTTTTGTATTCAATAATGTTTACATATTTTGTATATATCTGTTATTGTAGTACTAACTGCAACAGAATTATTAAAAAAAAAGTTTATTTACTAGCACTGCATATTGTTGCTACGTGAAATTTTAGTAATACACAATCAATGTTCAGATCATAAGTAGCACACATAAGTCCTAAAAAGTTATTGCAGTTATCTTGAGGGTAATAAACGCTATAATGATGTTATCTAAAACTGTTATACCCTTCAAATTATTCCTGAAGATATCGTTTTCGTAATTATCAGAATGCGTCTCTCTTTCGGGATGTACTATATACAGTAGCAAGTAAAATCTTACTACATTAATTTTTACTAGCTGACCCGACAGACGTTGTCCTGTCATCTATGAATATTGAATTCGAATTGACATACTACCTACGTACTACCTACCTACTACCTACCTACTACCTACCTACTACCTACCTACTACCTACCTACTACCTACCTACTACCTACCTACTACCTACCTACCTACTACCTACCTACTACCTACCTACTACCTACCTACTACCTACCTACTACCTACCTACTACCTACCTACTACCTACCTACTACCTACCTACTACCTACCTACTACCTACCTACTACCTACCTACTACCTACCTACTACCTACCTACTACCTACCTACTACCTACCTACCTACTACCTACCTACTACCTACCTACTACCTACCTACTACCTACCTACTACCTACCTACTACCTACCTACTACCTACCTACTACCTACCTACTACCTACCTACTACCTACCTACTACCTACCTACTACCTACCTACTACCTACCTACTACTACCTACTACTACCTACTACCTACTACCTACCTACCTACCTACCTACTACCTACGTTCTACCTACTACCTACCTACTACCTACCTACCTACTACCTACCTACTACCTACCTACTACCTACCTACTACCTACCTACTACCTACCTACTACCTACCTACTACCTACCTACTACCTACCTACTACCTACCTACTACCTACCTACTACCTACCTACTACCTACCTACTACCTACCTACTACCTACCTACTACCTACCTACTACCTACCTACTACCTACCTACTACCTACCTACTACCTACCTACTACCTACCTACTACCTACCTACTACCTACCTACTACCTACCTACTACCTACCTACTACCTACCTACTACCTACCTACTACCTACCTACTACCTACCTACTACCTACCTACTACCTACCTACTACCTACCTACTACCTACCTACTACCTACCTACTACCTACCTACTACCTACCTACTACCTACCTACTACCTACCTACTACCTACCTACTACCTACCTACTACCTACCTACTACCTACCTACTACCTACCTACTACCTACCTACTACCTACCTACTACCTACCTACTACCTACCTACTACCTACCTACTACCTACCTACTACCTACCTACTACCTACCTACTACCTACCTACTACCTACCTACTACCTACCTACTACCTACCTACTACCTACCTACTACCTACCTACTACCTACCTACTACCTACCTACTACCTACCTACTACCTACCTACTACCTACCTACTACCTACCTACTACCTACCTATCTATATATATAAAACAAAGTCGGGTTTGTTACAACACTTATAACTCGAGATCGGCTAGACCAATTTTCATGGTTTTTGGTTCGTTGGATTTGTGCTAGTTTCAAATAAGATTAAGTTTAATAAAATGCCTCTAGGCTCTAGGGATTAAGTCAGTCTTCAAAATAATTAATCGATTCGTCGATCGATCGTTTTCTATTTACCACTTCACGTTACTGCGCGCCTAGTACTTTGGATTGATTAAGGTGATCTTGTGAGAAAATTAAGAATACAGTGAATTTTAAATTTTCGTACATGACTACTTCACGTTACTGCGCGCCTAGTACTTTGGATTGATTAAGGTGATCTTGTGAGAAAATTAAGAATACAGTGAATTTTAAATTTTCGTACATGACTACTTCACGT
>JAWMCH010000121.1:0-19425 GCA_033675125.1 Athetis lepigone | reverse complement strand
AGATTTTAGTAAAAAAATTGTTCTAACAACAGATGCCTCGATTCACGCTATTGGTGCCATTCTTTCACAAGGAGAAGTCGGTAAAGACTTACCCGTAGCATATGCCTCACGTACGCTTATTCGTATTCTACCATAGAACGCGAACTCCTTGCAATCGTATGGGCTGTGAAACACTTTCATCCCTATTTATTGGACCGAAAGTTCAAGATCGTCACCGATCATAAGCCTTTAACGTGGCTTTTCTCCATCAAAGACTCTGGTAGTCGTCTTGTCCGCTGGAGGTTGAAACTAGAGGAGTTCGGCTATGAAATCATTTACAAAGCAGGAAAAATTAATACAAATACAGACGCTTTATCACGCCCACCAATAATGAACTCAAATATTATAGATTTTGTGCCGGTGGGGTTCTAGCGGTTAACTTCAGACGATCCACCGATTTCCGATTCTACTGATTATCTACAAATGAGCTATGAACATTTTATATCACAAAACGTTTTATTTGATAGTCCGAAATTAAAAGCATCTCCTGATAATCTCTTAGACCCACGACATAAAAATATATTTATCCCTATATCTTGCCAACTCTCAGATCAAAATAATATTTTTAATGAAGCTATTGAATCCTGCTCTCAGACAAAACCGTGCAAAACAGAAAAATACGTGACAACTTCTTTTGGAAAGAAATGACGAATGATATCAAAAACTACATCGACTCTACTTGCCAGCGTAATAAAATACAACGAAAAAACTATCAAGCTCCTATGTAATTACATCACAATCAACTGAACCATTCGAACGAGTGTCTATGGACCTTGTCTCTTATTCAGACATTAGTGACAACTACGATAAATACGTTTTAACTCTTCAAGATGACCTAACTCGATTCGTTCAAGCCTATCCTATTCCCGATAAAGAAGTCGTAACTGTGGCTAAAGAATTAATTTATTTTTGTCAACATTACGGTGTTCCTAAAAGATTTCATTCCGATCAAGGCACTGAATTCATGAATAACGTTTTAAAACAATTAACAAAATTTCTCGGTTCCAATCATACTTTCAATACTGCATACCATCCTCAAACAAATGGCGCTCACGAAAGGTTCCACGCTACCTTACGTGATCACAGTCGAATGTATCACAGTCGTCGTCTTAAAAACTGGGATAAAATTATACCTTTTGCCATTTCTGCAGTGCATCCAATATGTTCAACCAGGCACACGTTGATGGCTTCCACGCCATAATGAGACAGAAATCTGCCTCATTGCTCTGCAGAATGCGGGCCAGCTCCAACTCCATCCTGAAGACAGTGGCGTGGAGATACGAATCTCCACTACTATATGATGTTGTTCGTAGGTGTATCACGAGCAATAAACTTGTTACCAAATAGTTGTTCGCAGGCAGGTGCATCATGAACAATAATAAGTATTTTTAACTATTGTACGAAATAGTTTGTATTTACTAACATAGATGTAAGTTTTATTGTACTAACCGCCTATGGATGTTGCTGGTCCGAAATAAAAAGTATTTTATTTTATTTATTTATTTATTTATTATGTGTCATAATACCTTAGTTAATAGTTCCACTAATTATACACCTCATGAATTATTATTTGGTTATAAACCAAGTCCATTTTATAATATTAAAAATATTCCAGACTACACAGCCTGTGATTATCTAAAAGATTTAAACGAACGGCTAAGAATTGCTCGAGACTCAGCCCTTAAAAGCTTACAAGCTATGAAAGAAAAAGCTAAAGATCGATACGATAGTCAGATTAAAAACTTCGCGCAGTATCAAGTAGGCAGTAAAGTTATGTCAAGGATTCCGAATCCAAATAATTTGAACCCTAAATGGGAAGGTCTTTATCAAGTTATACGTGTTGGTTTCAATCATAACTTCGTAATTCAGAAAGCCAATCGTAACCAACTTGTGCATGCAAATAGGCTCAGACCATACCATTTGCATGAAACGTTAGTTTATTAATAAGGATAAACAGTTAAGATCATTTTTCTATCTTAGTTCATTTAATCTTAAATCTAGATTCTAGTTTTAAATTTTATTCTTACAGGGTCAGCTCTACAGCGCGGCTCAATCCTCTAACCCCTATAACTTTCACAACATTACACAAGACCCTTACATTAGCTTCGTTATTTGCTCAATTCTAAAATTATTTTTAAACATTATTCTCTATAAGCTTTATGTCTATATTAAGAACTTCATTATAAATAAACGTAAGGTCAAGTCGCAATCTAACGTAAATCAAATTCTATCCCTTTCAGGACAACCACGGGAATCGTTGCCAATCTAACTCAACCGCTGCCTACACATCGGTGATTATTTTATAAGGAAGAAGGCTCTATCTCCGCATCTGATGACTCGTGGAAACTTATCGTTTACCGTGATCTCAAACCACTATTTATTGCTCATGAATCCTTAAACCGTTTAGCTTCTAGATTTGATTTTTTTTTTGTAAAATATCCCGCTTTTCCTAATGTTCTCTCCACTAAGTCGTATCTTAAGACTAACCTCGATAAAATAGATAATAGAATTTCTGAACTAAATATTTACTTAGGTTAGAAAAGAGAACTTTTAGATGGGCTCAGTTCATTGTTAAAGTACCTCATTGGTACTCCAGATGCCAAAGATGCGAAACATTACGACGAATGTATCGATATGCTTGAGAAACGTGAACTCGATCTCACTTCTTTAATGCAAAAACAAATCCAAAAAACGTCTAGTACTATAAAAAAAATTCAATGAAACGATATTTAAAATCTCTTATGACGAACAAGTCATAAATGAAAACATTGATCGTTTAAATCAATGCCTTAATAGCACCTCTAAAACTATTTTTTATTTAAAAGTTACGGAAGAAATTTCATCAATCTCAATCTTAATACTAGAATCGGTTACCAATCTTGAAAACGAGATTGACGATTGCCTTTCGAGTATTTTATTTGCAAAATCAAACATAATCCATCACTCAATCATTTCTCTTAATAAACTATATCAAAATCTTCTCTTATCCAACCACGCTAGATCTAATAACCAACTGCAGCCCTGTTACCATCGACAATAATATCAATTAAATCTTACATTCGTCTCAACTCTCTGCTTTTGTTTATTCAAATAGATTAGTTTAATTAGATTTCCACTCGTTAAACCGGACTCCTTAAAACTCTACCATATCTACCCAATCCCTATCCAACATCCCAATTCCTCACTCTATACCACCATCCTACCAGAGCATACGTATTTGGCCACAAACCCTAGCGATGAAAACTACGAATCCACGAGCTCATTGGACAACTGCAAGACATACGCTGAAAGAAGAAGCGTGTGCCGAGATGTCTTCGTCTACAACTCTGATACCTGTTTGTTGTACTTGACCTGTTTGTCAGCTACAAATCTTACTCAGCGTCTCCAACGATATCCCAAGCATCTGTACAACTTCAACCTTCGCTGCACAAATCAACACATTTCAACGCTTGGAAAACAACAGATGGCTTTACATTCTCAGCAAAGCAACACAATGCATCCTTCAATGCAACAATCAAGTTTCGCATCACAACATCTACGGTTCAGGAATTATTACCCTTGAAGAAAACTGCAAACTTCACACTGGATACAGTACTCTATTAGCACACCAAAGCAGAGAAGACAACGTCACATTTCCGATCATAATTCCCGACATCAGAACTGAAGATTGTTTTGACGAAACTGAAGATCATCATTTTCCAAACCTTCTACCTATCTCAATCAACGAAACAACATTGGACTCACTTATTATTTTTAATGTATAAATTATTCAAAAGATTCCTGTTAGTCACACATGCCTTTGGTCGCAATAATGATGACAACCACTGCATCCAGATCTTCAACAACTGCTTCAAAAGGATATCACGACGACAACATCGATCAACACATCACGTCCAGAACATCCCGATAACCACGTTGAACCAAACCACGACATCATGTATCTCCGAAGATGACAGCGACGACGATTCCTCCACTCCAAAAAGATCCGGCGATAACGCCCAATCTTTAAGTTGTTATTTACTTTTCCCACTATTTCTTCTTATAAATACGAGTCCTTAATTTTAAGAGTCGTTCTATTCCTACATTCCATTGCTAAACTTGTATTCGATCTCTAATGAAAATAATATTGTATTTTAAAGTCGTTTTCGCCATTACCAGATAACACGGTATTGGTAATATGTTTAAAGTTTTATTTGGCACTTTAGATGACGAAGACGCGCAACGGTATGATAAAGCGATCAATCATTTAAATTCTCATGATCACGATATTTTAAGTTTATTAAAAACACAAACCAATGTTATTAAGACTACTATCTCGAATTTTAATAACACAATAACGAATGTTAAGACCAATGAAAGAATATTTAATAAGAATTTAGAGATTTTATCCAATTACACTGAAAATGTAAACACTATCTTATTTGATATTAATTTGAAACAAGGCATTGATGAACATTTTGTTGCTATTAACTTTAATCACATCAGAAGTAATCAATGAGATTTCATCTATCGTAAATGCAATTCCTTTCACTAAAAATAACGCCTTACGTCCTATAATTATAACTCCAGAACAATATATTGCAGAATTCAGAAAAACGTTGTCACGTTTGCCTTCTCAGACAAAATATCCCGTAAGTTTAATAGTAAGTAATGTACCAGTATTGTTATCCTTAGTTAGACTTATTTCTTATTAAATGAACGATAGACTTGTTTTTGTTATCAAGACTCCAAGACTAATTATGAATTATCTAATATCTTACCTGTACCTATTAGAAATAAGAATAATACTTTTGTGTTTATTTTGCCTAAAGAAAAATATTTTATGATTTCTAATAATAAAATGCATACACTTATATCGAAAACCTTAATGATTGTAAAAAACTGACTTATGATTATATTTGTAACTTAAGTACACCTTTATATTCTGTACATGGCAAACCAACTTGTGAAATTGAATTAATGTTTGGGAATAGTATAATTCCAAACGATTGTGATACTAGATTGGCATATATCACAAGCGAGCAATGGTATAAAATGTATAATGATTATAATTGGCTATTTGTTGTTCCACATAAAACAGTTGCTACTTTAAGCTGTAAAAATAGAGAACCTATAGATTTTGACTTACTTGATACAGGTATATTATCTATAAGTGACAGTTGTAAATTATATACTGTGAAAATTATGTTTCAAGCAGGGATTAGAGGCTTAACAAGAGAACGATTCACGTTCACTTGTTTCTACCTGTAATTGATATAATTAATGATGATTGTTGCAAAAAGTTAAGGAGAGAAATATGTCTAATATAGAAATCATTCCTCCAAAATCGCATGAAAAAATAGATTTAGAAAGTTTGAATGTAGCAAGTCACAAAATTAATAAAATTGATGAACTAATTTCTAACCTAGAACAAGATACTGTTTAAAATAAGGTAATAAATAATGTTTATTTTGTTTACATTGTCATGGCTATTTTAAAGGTATTATTTGTTATATCGAATTGGAAAATATCTTTATAACCGTAATTTCTTTTGTACTAATAGAGGCAGAATACTAGCTATCTAAGATTCAAAGAATTGTGCCAGAATAACGAATTGTATTATTATAAAGGTAAATAATAACCACAATAGTGATGACGTAGAACTTGAAGAAATCCCATCTATCGCACAATTAAAAATAAACTATGGAGCGTCAAGATAAGAGACAATATATAAAGGGTCCTCATCCCCATTATAGACAGTTTTTAAGTTTGAGTTAAGTTAAGTAGTCATACGTTAGCAGTTCTTTCGGTTCTGTCTCGATGCTCGACTTGGGTCCTTGCGTCCGAGTGTTTGTAACCGATCGCCTCGCTATATATTAAAGTAAGATAATTTTAATCCATACGAATATTATAAATGGGAAAGTGTGTCTGTCTGTCTGTCTGTATGTTTCTCTTTCTTTCACGGCAAAACGGAACAACGAATTGACGTGATTTTATAAGAGGAGATAGTTGAAGGGATGGAGAGTAACATAGGCTACTTTTTTCTTTTTATTACTGTTTCTAACGCGAGCGAAGCAGCGGGTAAAAGCTAGTAATTTTATACAATAAACGTATAGCGTCATAACCACTTACCAAACTGTTGTTGTTCTTTGTCAACGCCCCTTCTGAATACCCGAATTACAGTGCATGGGATTCCGAAAGTTATTTCAAATCACTCCTATCTTGTCTTCAACAAAATGAAATCAGAGCACTTTACGACCCTGATTTGAAATATGACAAAATTAAAAAACTCGTAGGTAACGAACAACTTCGCACCCGAAACTTACGATTGCGGGATAACCATATGCGAAAATGAATTACAACATCTTAAACCAGAAAAAAATCCCTAATCCTCAAAATGCATCATGACGATCCACTTTCAGGTCATCGTGGTATTCTGAAACCACTAGAAAAATAAGAAACGAATACTTTTGGAAGAATATGACCAACGATATCGAAAACTATGAGGCAAGCGTCGATACTCTTGCCTCATTTGTCAGCGTAATAAGATTCAACGCAAATCTTTCCGAGCTCCAATGATCATAACATCCCAATCAACAGAACCCTTTGAAAGAGTCTATGGACTTAGTTTCCTATTCAGACATAAGCAACGAAAGCAACAGATACGTTTTAACTTTACAAGACGATCACACTAGATTTGTTCATGCTTATCCGATTCCATACAAAAAAGCATTAACATTAGTTAAACATCTCCTACATTTTTGTCAACACTATGCTGTTCCTAAACGTTTCCTTTTCGATCATAACGTACTAAAACAACTAATGAAGTTTCCAGGCGCAGGTCACACTTTTAACACTGCATACCATCCACAAACTAATGGAGTTTTTGAACGGTTTCATGGCACACATATCCGCATGTACTATGTTCGCAAGTTGAAAAATTGGGACATCAAAATCCATAATAAAAACAATCCTTCTATTGCAGGGCAACTACAACGCCCTTACCCATTTAAATATTACCGAACCACTGACCTCACACGCAGGAATCTTCTACTATAAAGAAGGCGAACTGCTCACTTCTGACGACTCATGGACGCTCATATACAAAGAGCTGAAACCACTTTTCCTTGCCCGCGAATCTCTCGTTCGCTTATCAAATAAATTTCAATCAGTCTTCTCCCTGATTGAAAAGTTTCCAAACAGCACAATCTACGAAATCCCTTCTTAACATAAACCTACATAAGATCGGATACAGACTTTCGAAACTTAAGATGTATAATTAGGTGAAAATTCCCGTTCGAAGAGAGAATTGATTGACGGTCTAGAAGCACAGTCCTCAAATGGTTCATAAATTTGCACTCGCGATACCTCAGATGCGAAATATAACAATAAATGCATTAACAAACTTGAGAAACAAGTGCTTGATTTCGCGGACCTTATGCAAAAACAAATCCAAATCACGTCGTCTACAATAAAAACTATTTTTAAAATCTCGTTCGATAAACAAATCATTAACGAAAATATCGACCGCATTAGTAACTTCATAAACCAAACGGAAACAGTAATATTTAACCTGAAAACTAGCGAAGACATATCATCTATCTCTCTTCAAATCCTAGAACTAGTGACCAGCCTTAAAAATGAAATCAATGACTGCATCACTAGTATTCTTTTTGCTAAATCCAATATCACTCTCAATTAGTTATATGAACAATAACTAATATCGAATAAAATCAGAACAATATATATATATATATAATAGTGCAATATGATGCTACAGCACGACCAATCTGCAAAGTGGACCTCCTATTCAACAGTTCGAAGAACATACCGACTACATGCATTTCTGAAGACGAAGACGACGACAACGATCAAGTCCATCATTTTCCTACTTCTCGAAGATCAGGCGCTAACGCCCAATCTTTATTCTGAGGGGGAGGTGTTATGTATCCACCCATTCCAATATCTTCTTTATCAATCTATGTACACGACCCATGTATAACTCGTTAGTTTATCAATCTATGTACAACTCGTAAGTATATCAACCTATGTACAACTCATTATTTCTATTCCACTGTATCATCTTGTCTCTATTGTAAAATTTGTAAATCATAGCGTAAGTTAATTTAATAAATAAAATTATTTTTTAAATCAGTTTTGAGTTCTATCGCGTAACATCATACCATTAAATAACTTTTCGTATTTACCATTTCCATGTAATTAGTTAAGGATTTTGTTATTGTTCACTAGTACATATACAGTATTCAAGTATTTATTTTTATATAATTGAACACCTAATGATATTTGTCTCTTTCCTTTTGTATACAAGCTCAATTCGTCGTCACTACGATCACTTTCTATTTCTATTCCACTGTATCTGTATATTTTATTATAAACCTTAGCATAGGTTAATTTTATAAATAAAATTATTTTTTTAAACAAGAATTTAAATTCGAAATAAAGAGTATATTTTTTTTAAGTTTTAGTAACAACCTTTGTATTCTGTATGTGGAAACTCAACATGTGAAACAAGAATATCCTAAATTACTCATGAACAATGGTATAAAACGAATAACGAAAATCATAAAAAAATATCGGTTACTTGTAGTCCCGCATAAAACCTAGCTATACTCAATTTATTGTAAAAATAAAGAACCAATATTTATTTCTACAATATTATAGAATATCGACTTTGATCTAATCGATATCACAATCTTAACAATTGGAAGTACTTAATTGAAAATTATATTCTGAAAATATTGTACTACGAAGTGAAGTTTATAGATTGGTAAGCGAACATATACAATGCATTTGTACCTGATGATTAGTAGTAATTGACATAATTACTGATGATTGTTATAAGAAACTAAAACTACAAAAAAAATAGGATTGATTGTTCCTTTAAAAACACGTGAAATGTCATAGAAAGTCTAAATTAAGCAAGCCATTAAATTAAAGCTTTCTATCATTATTTCTGCTATAGATTTGTCTACGAAACCGCCACATGCCTTCTCACCTTCTGAATTCGTCACATGGCCAATAACTGGGCTGTGGAGATCCGATAGCCAATCGCTCCACGTCAAACACTGGTATCCAGCTGAATTCGGTAAGGTTGGAAGCCAACCCCAACATAATTGGGAAAAGGCTACGTGGATGATGATACACTTTTCAACACTCACTTTTATTTTTCTTGAAGAGCATCGATATTGTCTATCACGAGGACAGGGATGATTGCGCAGTGTAACCAATTCAAAAATTGGCGAAGATCCGCTGGACGTGGTACAGTTAGTTTTTAGCTCCTGCTGAAACTTGCCGCTGAAGAAGCTCAAGCCAAGTATTGAATGTATTGCACCTCAACAGTTTCTCGTTGAACCGCCTAACGCCTCGATGCTGTGCTAGACTTGGCACGCAGCGATTATCGCTTCGAATACGATACTGTAGACTGGAGATGAAATATCGCAAATAGTTTTTACACTGCTTGAAACAACGGATTTCACGCACGTACTTTTACACGTTGTCAGGATACGATCGCGACATTTATTTGTTTATAAGGATAACACTTTCCGCGAAGATAATATCCCACTTCTGACACAAATGTAATGTTTGATTGCACGAAGAATGAAAATAGCAGACAAAGCCACAAATATACATCTCTAAGACCGATTTGATGTTCAGACGAAACCGAGATGGTGCTAGCTCAACAGTTCGGAAAGAACTCTCTATTCTAATGAGAAATGAGGGTCCCTTATATAGTACAGATAACACAATTGGTCAATAATGAACGTTCAAGGGTCGCAACAACACCCATTAGGAATACAAACAATTAACAAATCATAACTTAATGAGATGAGAAACTAATTACTAATTAGGTTTAACAAACAACACTGTGCCCATGCCATGTGCTTTCTAATATAAGTATTCATTCAGTAATTTAAAAATAAATTAGTATTTAAAACATTACTTAAACACAATTTATTTAAAATAGGTAGGCAGGTTAGGTTCATTTCTGGTATAGGGTTACCAAAAAAAAAGTGATTTAAAGACGTCGTTTGTATTTATATAAATGAGTTTTTATTATACGGCAAACCTTATTTCTTTATCTAAACCAAGGAACGTCCATCACTAATAAATAAATTAGTAATATTATTTGGCTACCATTTAATCATCAAAGGTTACGAATTCTCCGAAAGTTAAAATAGAAAAAGAAACATCTCGTATTTTCATTAGAAAAATGTTTCTACAGCGAATAATATTAAACACTTGTGTTATTTTATAAATTATAATGGCCACAAGGTTTGTTTTTGATTCAGTGAATGGGGACGACAGTTTCTACTAATCTAAAGCTATTAACAAACAGGGTCTGTTTTACCACCTCAAAATAGACTCTAACTACCAGATAAATTCAAAATATAATAATAATACCAGCCTATAACTGTCCCACTGCAGGGCAAAGGCCTCTTCTCATACAGAGAAGGCATAGGCAAAATTCAAAAATGGTAAAGAATTTGTATGAATTTGTCAGCTATTTATTTTAATCAGGACTTATCAGAAGAATGTGAAACAGGCAAAAATCTTAGTTTTATAATAAACGTTTTGACTAAGAAAAATAGAAAGGAAGAATAGTTGAACCCAACTGCCAAAATATGTGTAAGCAACATATTAGTCCTGTAATTGTAGAAAGAAAGAAAAGAAACTCCGAAAACAGTTAATTTTACAGAAAAATGCAAGAGACATCTTTTGTTGATAATTTCACGACAAACATTTTTACAATGACCTTTATTGACCTCTGAGCAATAGATCGCGAGATATTTGCGAAAATCTGATTTTCGTGACCTTTTGACCTTTATAACTTTTTTAGCCGGCACGATATCAATGTCGATTTTTCACATCTTCATTACAATGCCGTATTAAAGGTGCATACAAAAATTCAGCCTACTAGGAATTTTTCCGTAGATAAAACCTAAAATGACTAGACTATATGTTGTATATCTTGACCATAATCTTGACATTTAAGCCCATCGCACTCAGGCAATTTTTATTAGATTTTTTAAATAAGATTATTAGTCGCCACAAACAAAATGACAAAAAGAAACCTGCTAAAGGCGAGACGTAATCGCGCATGAAGTTTTCCATACTATCATCTTCAAAAAATGGTAAGAAAATTAAGTTTGTTTTGATGACAGACAGTCAGACAGACCGAGAACTCTTAGTGACTCCGTTTTACCCTTTGGGTCAGGAATATTTATAACAAAAAACAAACTTGACTTCTTTAGTATATTAGTGTAGAAGGGCACTTCATATAACCAGGAACGTTTTAAAATAATAAATGAAGTGCGTTGGTTGCTCTCAAGTGAAGTCGTAAAGTCTAAAAATAACAAGAGTGAACAAGCTGTGAAGGGTTGTTCCCATGTGGACACTTCAAATGTTACAAGTTTTGAGAAGATGAATTAACTTTGTTTCTTCAGAACTGGCTTTAATAAGGTCTTTTTTTAGCTGAAAAAGCTTTTTCTTAAGGATATTTTGAAGAACAATAAAGAATTAAAGAAATTATGTATAAAATACGACAAAAATCTCTACTTTTTATCATTACTTTTTTTTCAAAGAGCAGAGACTTTTTTTGGCTGTATCAAAAATGAATAGAAATACTCATACATGGACACAAAAAACAAAAACAAACGTATAATATATTTATACGATGACAATAAATTGTACACTATTTTTAATATCTTTGGCGTTGTTAACACAAAATATAAGTAATTTTATCTAACAAGAAATATTGGTTTTCTAGTTAGGTTAGACATTTACTTATAAGATTTTATCTATGTGTAAAACTTATAGGAAAATATGACAAATCCGAACCACCTTTGTCCTTGACCTTTTTAATAAAAAATAAGTATTCACGTCGCATTTCAAGAAAAAAAAGCAATCAAAATATCAAATTCTAAATCTGCTTCACGCGTGTAATTCAAAAGTTTTTGAATTATTGAGGCCACCTTTCTGAGCTAACGAAACTGGTTGTACGTGTACCTATTTCTTTTAGGCTTGAATTACTAACTTAATTCTTGAAAACATACGGTTTTGGTTCGTGTCTTATTCAGTATTTTATTTAATATAATTGTTCACCAACTTTGCATATTCCATCTTACTAATATTGTAAACTAGCTTCTGCCCGCGGCTTCGCTCGCGTTAGAAAGAGACAAAAAGTAGCCTATGTTACTCTCCATCCCTTCAACTATCTCCACTTAAAAAATCACGTCAATTCGTCGCTCCGTTTTGCCGTGAAAGAAAGACAAACATACAGACAGACAGACAGACAGACAGACACACTTTCCCATTTATAATATTAGTATGGATGTTTGTAAGGATGGGTGTATGAACATTGATCCCCACCTTTCCACGCAAAAACTGCGTGTTCTGCAGTTTGACGAGACGTTGAAAAAATAAAACTTTACATTAGAATAGGCTATGTAATATCATGCTAAATGGCTCTAAATTAAAGCGAACTAAACTGTGTGTGGGAACTAGTTCTTAATACTGTAAACCTAAAGAATTTGTTATTTTTGTTTAGTTTAACGAGCTAATTTCAAGAACTAGGGGTTCGAATTAAAAAATATTTTAGTCTTAGATAATCCATCATTCATCATTTATTGAGTAAGGATGTAATTTAAACGATACTACAGCCTACGGGAGACCCGAAAATAAATTTTCTTTGGAAATATTGATTGTATCATCAGAATTATATGTGTATCATCAGAATTATATGTGTATCATCAGAATTATATGTGTATCATCAGAATTATATGTGTATCATCAGAATTATATGAATAATTATATCGATCACTCACTAATGTCCAGTCACCAAATAAGAACAAGACATACACATAACTCATCCTAAAAAAGTAAGTAAGTAAGTATTTGATTAATTACTTATATCTTTTGCTGACTTAACATCGTTTTCGGGAGACCATTATACATATTTATCCTGTTTTGTCGACAAAGGTTTCGATCGATTCCAAATAATGTTTATGCTATATTGAAATATTTGACGTTTTCGTCTCATCCTTATTAAGGTTAGATATTGAAATGGAAACCGATTTTCATCCCCTTTCATAATTTTTGTTCAAAGGATTTTGATGAAAAGGTTCTATAAGCGTAATGTTTTGCCTAATTTTAGTGCTTGGGTTTTTATTAAGTTGGGAATTATTAGTTTTGTGCATGTTTTTTGCAACTTATGAACTGAACCTATTAATATACTGAAGACTCTGGCTAGTGTTGACACTGACACTGGTTGACACAATCATAAATAATACCAGCTTATTATTGTCCCGTGACATGGCAAATACCTCTTCTGATACAGTAAAGGCACAAGCGATTCGATCAAACATAGTGATCAATGATCACTATGTTTGATCGAAGCGGGTTGACGGCGAGATTTTACACTAATATTAATGGTGGGCTATGTGTTCTTAAGGTGGGTTTCTTAAGGTGGACCAACGGCTTAACGTGTTTTCTGAGGCACGGGGTTTTAGTGACGGACAGCCAAAATAAGCTTAGAAAGTACAAGGTGTATTGAAAATGTCCTATTGGTACTTCCCCGGTCTCGAAACCATAATTTCATGCATGAAGTCGCGTTGCGTCATAAACCGAAAACCTTATATTAAAAGACTGTATTTTAAAAGAGTATAAGAGATATATTTCTTATAAAAACTAAGACTTGTTTAATATTTACCGCTAGTCTAACAGGCGGGTTTTAGTTATTATATTAAAATAACTACAAATAATACTAACAGAATCCATGAAATAATAGTTCAAAAGATGTATCCATCAACCTAGATCAACTCGTCTCCGCAACACAATACACAAACTTATCTGCTGAAGGCGTTAAATCTAGTCTTTGGAAAACCAACAGTAGCTAACCTAATTACTTTACAATTTACAAAAGTTCACCTTCGTAGAGTATCAAATATAATAAAAAAAATAAATATCTTAGGACAAATCACACACGGTCATCATCCAAGCTAAGCAGAGCTATTGTTATGGTAACCAGAGAACTGATATACATACTTATACACTGTATACTTTATAAATTCATACATATTATAGATAATTTACACACACAAAGTTTGTCCTGGGTGGGAATCGAACCCACGACCTCCGGCTTAGCAGTCAGGGTCACTAACCACTAGACCAACAGGCCCGTTAAAAGTTTATTCGCGTAATGTATCTTTGGTTACTGTCCTGTTGGCTGTAGCGAGATGATCTTCCTGTTAAAATTGCTGTTCCGACTTTTCATCTAA
Source organism: Athetis lepigone (assembly GCA_033675125.1). Taxonomy (NCBI): domain Eukaryota; kingdom Metazoa; phylum Arthropoda; class Insecta; order Lepidoptera; family Noctuidae; genus Athetis; species Athetis lepigone. The sequence continues at coordinate 5,110 of JAWMCH010000121.1, read as the reverse complement.
ATGAAACGGCTAGCTCCAAAAATTTTTAATATATAATTATGGTATTCCATGTTTACTATATCATTGTCTAGACGTCTTTAAAAATGATCAGTTCTTCTTGTTCCTTCTAGATAAAAGTGGGTTGAATAACGCGAAGCTGTTTATTCAACTCAGACTAGCAACTTTAGATATAATTATGCGCATACAAAAATAACTGCCCCAAAACTAACTTCACCAAACTGCATCTTTGCGTTATCTAACAGCTGTTAGGTTATTGACCTCTAAGGTCGGCGCACACTTTGTTTACACTTTATTGGTACTTACATAAGTATCTAAAAACTTAATAGTTCAGCTATTGTAATGCTGTGACTTCACTTAGTGTGTTTGACCATAATTATATGAGTAGTTCATGCAACGTTTACGAACCTTATTCCAATATAATAGGATTTGCGTATTTTATGCATCGTTTACAAACCTTATTCCAATGAATATAGGGTACACTTTGTATTACCGAAGTAATAGAATATTTGACCAAATACGCAGAGTGAAGAATTGCGCCATTAAAACCGAGATATTATAAATTCCTAATATGGGGTTACGATTATTTAAAGCAAAAAAAAAAACAAATCAATGGAACCACATTCCATTACTATTATAATCTCATTAAAAAGTGGATATTAATATATTCAACCATATTGTAACATTAACACTTTTATAAGGAAGGTGACTAGTTCTAGATAATAGGCTTATCAGAACGCATGACGTAACTTAAAAACTAGTTCCATAAAATACTTAAGTGATGCGTCTATGCTAGTTCCTAGATGAAATGAAACATTTACTGAGTCAGAATATATGAGTCATTTTAAACTTCCGCCTTGCATTGTAATCGTTCAAATACACATCCCATTGCAGAAAAATTATTTATATTTTTGACGGGGGGCGTTGGGGGACGTTGGGAATGGGCTCCTTAGTTTTTAGTTCAGCTAAACGATTACTGACAAATGCTAGCACTGTCTGGACAGGTCCACTCAAATCTGTGTCCTTCTCTCATCAAGAGAGTGCCTCAGACATTAACCTCCATGGTTCTCGCACATTTTTGACCAATACGATTGTATGGACTTTAAAAGAGACTTTGATCTCTAAGTTTGTTTCGGATGTTTCTTCTCAGAGCAGTCCAGCTACGAAACACCAGCCCCATCGTTCGCTTAAAATAATAAATAAATAAAAAAAAAACAAAATGTTGACGTGTAAAAGTGTAATCTAGTGTAACCTATTTACAAAATAAATATGATTTTATGATTTTTTTATGATCGGCTATCGGAACAACACATAGACACACACACGTGCGGAGTCTGTAATCAAAGTATGTTAGGTCTCTTAGGTTGATGCTCTGTGGATGTCACTGTGAATGAATCTACTCCTCATTCCATCTTTTTACTTATTTTTGAGTAAAGCCCAGTAATATCAGACACTGATGGCGAGATAAATAGACGTGACTTAGCAAGTACTTTGGCTTAGCTATGTTCCGTCTCTATCGTGCACTTGACGATCGACAGTTGAGTAACAGTGACAGGTATAGTGCTTAACCAAAGTACATGCTAAATAACATCTATTTATCTCGCATGACTGTACAAGTCTGTAATTAACCTTGTACCCACTTGAATACAGTTAGTATATACTACTCATCAGAGTTTCCTAAAATTATGTGAGTAATTTGTCCTCCATACCTGATTCTGAGAATAATGAGTAACAGGTAATTAGTTGTGTCTAATCAGAAGATAATTTAAAAAATATTGTGAACACTAAACAGTCATAGTTATACTTCAGCTCAACTGGGTAAAGATTTTTTAACATTAAATAAGTTGAAGTACAATTAATATTTTTGCGACTTAATGAATACAAGCATTATCTTGTCACATGTATTTCCTTCCAGATTGTCTTATAAATTGGTACAATGAAACATTCCTGGTGAACTACAGTAGCTGGCCAAATTATTAGGGACAGTGTCATGATTTTTGTATTATGAAGTTGGATTGATTTTTTCAGAAAAGAGATTGGTTGTAGACTTCAGTGGTATTTTTTATTCAAAAACCTTATTATTTAAGATTATAAAAATAAGAAATATGAAGGTGAAATTAAACTTGGTAATTTGTTTAAAAAAATAACGCATTAATAAGTTGAAAGTAAATATTTTGTGTATAACTTAATATTTTGCGAAGCCGCCGCCAACAGCTCGTGTAAGACGTTTTATACGTTCTATACATTATATAACAGGTTGTTTAGGCTTGTGTCATAATAAAACTTATTTCTATGAACTGCAATGAGCTGGTGTTTAGTGGTTACGAAGTGCTTAACGATAGCCCTCTTGATGAGCTTCTGCATGTTCACAATAGAGTTCGTATTATGGTGAATTATCTAGTTAGTGCAGAAAATATTTATTTATTTTTCAGACAGGAATGCTTTAACACTCTTGGCCTTGATATACGATGTAGAATCGTGCATAAAATTTAACTCTCCGGCTACTGGGCACCCTTTCTTCGACTTGCGGCCAAAATTCAGTTTCTAGTACTAACATGTACAGATCTTGCCTTGTAGTCACTTTCACGAAATATAGGCACCCCATGCTTTTAGCAAGATGTTAAATCACATAATGATGCTACCTGGTTATTAAGTTTTCCCTAAAAAGCAAACTGCATGGAGCTGTTCTCGAACAATTCCACGATGTGTACGACTGCAAATGAGCTCTTATCGACCTCCACTTAAAAAAAATAATTGTCGGAGAGGCATACACAGAAAATAATGCAATAATTACTGAATAGTGTATTTCACACGTATGGGAATATTAAAAGTAATATTATTAACCGATTCCAGTCTGCCACTGTCATACTTCGGTGTTGCCAGGCCTACTGCAGTCGTTTCTACTTCATGGTCTCGGTGAGGTGCGATTTTTTGATCGGCCGGCGATTTATTCAATTGTTCTCGGCCAACCTCCGTCAAACTGCCGATCGAATACTTCTATTTTCTTGTCTTATCCCTCGTTTATAATCGTAGTCAGGGAAACAATACACTTTTAATCATGTTTTAGGCAGATATCTCTATTTTTAAGGTCAGAACAAAGAGTGGTGATCCGTTTTTTGCCACATTTTTTCACACTCTGTGTTTTTAGAAGTTTGTTCTGATCAGATTTTACCTAAATACTGTTTACTTCAGACTTTTAGACACCTGTAATAGCTGTGAAATCTTTCAGGGAATGTGTAAAATACAGAAACAACGTTTTTTTTTTATAAACTTTCATAGAGACGTGTCTACAGCTTTGTCCATTTTAAAAAGGCGAAATTTTAAACGTATCACGTAATATCGTTCTCAAAACTTCATATTTTGAATTCAATTTAAGAAAAATAGGACATCATCAGAAACAATATCTGCGGTTTGATTAGTTTTAACAGAAACATCTTGTAAAATTAAAACCAAAAATAGTTTTTGCCATCAATGAAACAAAAGTAATTTTCAACTGAAGTTAACAAAATTGCTACATATTATAAGCAATATCACTTTTTTTTGAAAATGACTCGATCACATCGTGGTATCACATATCAAAATTAATAATAATAATACCAGGAGTAAAACCATACCAGAAAAACCTATATAACATTATTTATTTTCTTGAAAATGGTGTTTGAACAAAAAAATGTTGCTCAATGAATACTGTCCCTAATAATTTGGCCACCGATGGTACCTATAGTACAGATTTGTTGTAGGTTTCCGTACCAAAATGGTACAAAAGGCACCTTTATAGTTTTGTCATGTCCATCCGTCCGTCCGTCCTCGGCTTACCGTCCAAACGGTTAGCCGCTCGCGAGGTATTCAACTCTAAAACCTATTTTTTGGGTCCCTTTAAAAGCTATACGAGTGGCTCGAAAAATCTGAAAAAAAAATCATATTGGTAGACCGTATGCTGAACTTTGAAGTAAAACTATAAGAGCTGAAACATCTGTGTTCGTTCATGAGTTATAGAGGTCTAACTTGAGAAACAGTATAATGCTATATCTCAAACCAACATCATGCAAAATGGTGGTTAAACTATAATACAAAATGGTTCATCACCGAACCCTATTCTATGCGTGGCCTGATACGCCATTTACCATTTTTAATTTACTTCAGCACCAACTCTTACATTTTTTATTTAAAGTACCAAACCTCCAAATGTATATTAAATTGTGAGAGTATATAACAATGCTGGGGAATGGTTATAATAGTTACAGACAAGAGTGGGTTTAGTCAGTAAAAGTTTGACACGCCCTCCCGCCCCGACCAGGACGCACGGAAGAAGTCATTTGATGATTTTCCACTCCCAAAAAAAAGCGTACATATATAAAGATGACGTATATTATTTATATGTAATTTAAAGTGTTTTAGATTTGACTCATGCATAGTTCAAATGGTTTCACGCTTGGTTGAGTGTTCTAAAAGTGCTACTGTCTACGAATGCATTGCTGCGTAGACGCGTGTTTATCATTTGACGCTTGGTGTACGCCTGATTGCAGCTTACATACATAAGCACTAAATTATGATATACCATTAGATAATAATGTATTATCAAATATGCCATATCCGATTTTCCTTTACCTGTGTTAAAACATTGCTTCTTACCCATTTTAAAATGGTGATAATTTTAAGTCAATCGGAAGCATCTCGTGGGGGATTGCGGAATGTGTGTATAATAGTTACCGTGACCCTGGAACATAAAAGGCAATCGAAGGAACATGAGTGGGTTTTAGTCAGTAAGAGTCTGACACGCCCTCCCGCTTCACCCAGGACGGGAGCAGTCATTGGATGATTTCCCACTCACCAAAAAAAAAAAAAGCATCTCGTGGGGCCAAACATAGCGAATAAACGGTCTTTTTGATATCGTTAGTTAAGAAGAAAATATTTTTAACGGCTTCGAAGTATTTAATATTAACTTCATCACAGTGCCTCCACTTTTCTTGGAAAAAGAATCTTGACAGACAAGTAAACATACTGACTGACAATGAAGTCATCCTAAAAGGGTTCTTTTTTACCTTTGCGTCGAAAGGAATCTTTTATGGAGTCCAAACACTACAGAAGCTCCTAGCTGTATAGGATAATAGCA
>JAWMCH010000117.1:0-11364 GCA_033675125.1 Athetis lepigone | reverse complement strand
CGGCCAAGCCGAGGTGAAGGCTCTCAAGCTTGCCCTGCCGTCTACAGTACCGTCTACCAGGCTGAGCTCTCGCCCTCTGTGAGGCAGTGAAGGAAGCTCTGCGACGAAAGGAGACGGCGTTCGGCATATACAGCGACTCCATGGCAGCCCTCCAAACAGTCGTGAACCCGAAAGCCTCCACCCCTTGCAGTGGAAACAAGAGACGCCATACGCCGCATAGGTATCCAGAGCAAGAGCGTCTCCTTGTTCTGGATCAGGCACACGTGGGACTGGAGGGCAACGAGAGAGCCGACTCGCTCGCTAAGGAGGCTGCTCTTGATAGTAAGCGGCGCCCCGACTATGACAAATGCCCGGTTTCATTCGTCAAGCGTACGATCCGTATGGATACTCTGGGCGAATGGAACCGGAGATACCAAGAAGGGACAACGGCGGCCACAACGAAAGTATTTTTCCCCTGCGCAATCGCGGCGTACAAAACGGTGCGGAAGCTCGAAATGACCCAACAGCTGACCCAGGCGCTTACGGGGCACGGTGGGTTCTCCGAATACCTGACTCGCTTCAAGTGCAAGGAGAACCCAGCATGCGCCTGCGACCCCGAAGAGAAGGAGACCATCCTCCACCTCCTGGCGGATTGCCCCATTTATGGCCGAGCTCGACTAGATGTCGAAGCCAGAATAAACGAGAAGATAGGAAAGGATAGCCTTGGTTCACTGATAGCACACAGAAAACACAGACCCGAGCTGATTCAGTTCATGACGAAGATTGTGCTATCAGTGAACCAAAGAAATAAGTAGTCGCGCAAAATATATATATGAAAAAATTATTTACTATATTTATTCTATTTCTATTAACAAGAAGCAATATATAGCAGAGAGAACAAAACCTGCAGCCTAAATAAAGTCCCTGCGAAACCTGTACGGCAGGGGGGCCCTCGCATGGCAGGAGTGTTAAAAAAAAAAAAAAAAAAAAAAAAACCTAACCTAACCTAACCTAACCTAACCTAACCTAACCTAACCTAACCTAACCTAACCTAACCTAACCTAACCTAACCTAACCTAACCCAGTAACCGACTGAGATCGACACGAAGAACATCTGCTCCGCGTTAAAAATTCGCCAAAATTAAACGCGTCGAGGAAAGCGAGTGAAACGTGTACAGTGGGTTTGTGTTGTGCCAATAAGCCAGGAAACGTGTGGGCAAGTTCCTACATCAAAGGACAGCGGACCAGGAGCACCGGGACTTTGGGGGTGAATAAATCGGCAAAGGTCAGTGGATTTGTTTTGCCTACATAAGTGCGGAAAACGGCAGAAGAGACTTGTCAAACGACACCGGGATTGTGAAAATCGGAGCAAGGGTTTGGGAGTTATCAACACCTGAAAAACCCCAAAACACGTGGTTTTCTGAGGTACTTAACCTAAAATAACCTCACTTTCTAACCGCGTGTTCGAAAAACCACGAGGCAAGACGAACGCCCCCCTTCCTAGCCACTATGGAGACTCCGAAGCCGGCCGCGAGGAATCCTCCTGCTGACCAGCCACCTCCGTGACGACTCCACGACCCTCCGCCAAGTAAGCCCCGAGGGAACTCCTCAACCCTTATCCTATCCCCCCCGAGTTTGGGGTCCTTTTACTTGGCATCCCTGGACCAAGCCAGGGACACAGGAAACCCCCTCTCACAACCCCATACCTCTTCCCACCCCCTACCCCAACTACTAAGTTAGACCCCCCCCCCCAACCCCCCCCACACATAACCTCCCCACGAAACTCCCCCCCCCCCCGACCCTACCCCCCTCACCCCCCTCAACTCCCCACGAAACCTTCCCCCCCCAACCCCCCTCTTGGGCTACTTCACCCCCCCGCAGCCTAACTTCGCGCCCGTCTGTCCTAGAGAGCCGAGCTTGGGCTCGTTTGAAAGGGCATCAAAAGCCCTACAAATTGGCCCCAACAGAATCTTCGAATTCGGCACCGCACGGGCTCAGTGACCATCAGGCACACAAAAATCTTGCTGGACACCACCACCATCGCACTCGCAGAGCCCCTAACATCGGGTTCTATCATCGTCGGACTCCTCACACGACAGCAGACGCAGCACATCAGCGGAAGCATCGGTGAGTCCACCGCTACTTAAAAAAAAAAAAAAAAAAAAAACAAACAAAAACAAAAAAAAAAAAAAAAAAAAAAAAATTATATTATTCAATACATTGTAGTCGTAGTTGTATACAACCGAAACATAAGTCCTTGTACCCCTAAAAATGTCATCTAAAGCTTCAAACCCCTCAAACCCCCGCAAAACGACCACGGACGCAGCACCAAGAACCACAAAATCGCTCCGGGAAAAAGCGCTCAAAAACAGCGCCAAGTCAGTGGCGTCCGAAAAGTCGGCGCGTCCATCGGAGCCGCCGCAGGTCCCGAGGGCGGCATCGGAGCCGGACGTAGCAGGCTCGGATATGTCCGCCCGCACCTACAACATCCCCGACAGGTCACCGTCGGTACCCGAGACCCATGTCATCCCACGCCCCAGGATCTCAGAGAGCATCATCCAGTGGGAACAATGTGGAATCTCCCCCCCCCGACAGATAATCTCAGACGAGGAAAGCTCTGTCGCATCCTCGGCGGGACAACAGGGACGCCCTGAGAAGAAAAGCCTCCTCTACCGCACACGAGGAGGGGCACGGGGGTGGAGATGGACCTGGCCACGAAGGAGGCAAATAGTCTCCTACAAAAGGGAAAGGACGCCCTGGAAGCAGCGGGGAACATGAAGCGGGAGTGCAAGGCCACTGCACACGAGTGCCTGCAGGGCCTGTATGAAACGGCCCTATCTCTGGCAGACTCTAGAGCTCGCCACAAATATAACCTCGAGAAGGAGCGCTCTCGGCACGCACAAGAACTGGTGCGTGTCGAGAGAGCTCACAATCGCGATTTGATGGCGCTCAAAGTAGAGCTGTCGTTGATAGCGACAGACGTCACAGCGACTAAGAAGGAGGCCAAAGGTATCCGCGAATGGCTGGGCCATGAAACCCTTGAGGCCTTAAACGGCATCAAGGAGATCAAAGGAGAGGTGAAGGCCGCAAACGATAGGGCCACAAAGGAGCACGAGAAGTCCAGGCAGGACAAAGAAGGAGCGCCGGGGACTCCCAACCGGGACTCCATGTGCGAGGGTCTGTCCCGCCTGGAAAAAGCGATAGCCGGCATATCAAACCAGCTGGACGTGCTTCGCAAAGCCTTTGAAAAGGCCAAATCGAACATCGCACAGCCAAGAGCGGAACCAAGTGGCATGACATCCTCTGTGACGGAGCTGTTAACGACAGTGAGATTTGACGAGGAGATAGGAAAGCTGCAGGCCCTGATGCAAGACCTCATAAACAGGCCTCCAACACCTCCACCACCACCACCACCACAACCAAACCTCACACCACACCTGAAGCCTATAACGGAGAGGCTAGAAATAGTATCGGCGGACATAAGGGTTCTGCGGGACAAACAAACCCCCACTCAGGCGCCCCGGCGCCAAATTTGAGCGCGGAACTCGCAGTTGAGGAGGTCAAGAAGACCCTCCTCAACATCGAGAAAGGGGGTAGCAGACCTGGGCAAAGCGGACAGACAAAGCCCGCAACAACAGGGCCCAAAAACTTTTGCCCAGGTCGCCAGCACACCCAAAGCCCCCAAACGAAGCCGGTACAGGCAAATCACACCCTGATCGTCTCGTCGACGGACCCCCGGCACACTGGGGATAACGTCATCGAGAGGATCAGGGTCGCCCTGGACCTCAAGACCAGCGGAGCCCGAGTCGACAACGTCCGCAAGGCGCGGAACCAAAAAGTGGTTCTGAGATGCGCCAGCAAGACGGACCTAAACCTGGTCAAAGACCAGTGTAACTCAAATGGAGGGCTCAAGGTCCAGGAGCCGAAACCACAGAACCCCTTGGTGTGCATCAGGGGCGTTCTGTCCAGTTACAGTGACGTGGAGATCATTGATCTCCTCAAAGCGCAGAATAAACACCTCGTGCAAAACGTCGCTGAGGCAGAACAGACCGCCCGCATGCGATACAGAAAGCGCGCGAGAAACCCTCACGAGTGCCATCCCGTCATAGAGCTGTCCCCGAAGCTTTGGCAGTGCTATACGCAGGCCCAAAAGGTCCACGTGGGCATAAAAAGATGCCCAGTTGAAGACCAGTCCCCCCTAGTCCAGTGCACAAAATGCCTTGGATATGGTCATAACAAGACCTTATGCAAGGCCGCCAAAGAAGTCTGCAGTTACTGCAGTGGCGCGCACAATGGGAAGGACTGCCTCACCAGAGCCGAGGGCAGGCCGCCGACGTGCACTAATTGCAAAGCGGCCCAAAGAAAGGCAGCGACCTGGCACACACCGCGTTCAGCGAAGACTGCCAGGAACGACAAAAATGGGATGGAATAGCGAGGTCACGCATCTCGTATTGCTAAGGGCGACCCAGAGCACACACCAACCAGCCAACCAGTTACCCCGAAAACGCGACAAGACCGACAGCGAGATTGAAGTTCATCCAAGTCAATCTCCAACGCTCCAAGCTGGCCACGGAAGAACTTCACCTGGCGGCTCAGGCACAGGGTGTTTCAATAGCACTTGTACAAGAACCCTACGTAGGAAGGACAGGTGTTATGAAACAAAGCCCCGGCACGCAAGTCATCCAGTGCAGCCTCAGCCGCCAAAAACCAGTCAAGGCGGCAATCGTTGTCTTCGGAAACAACCTGGAGGTCATCCACGACCCCCAGCTCGTGACCGAAAACATCGCCGCGGCTTTACTAAAGGTGGGTCAGCTAAGACTAGGGGTGTTATCGGTCTATTTCGAGGGTGACCTGGACATCAAACCTACCTCTCCGGAACACACACCACAATCAACAGACTCAACACGCAGAACATCATAGTAGGAGGTGACGTGAACGCATGGAGCCAATGGTGGGGAAGTGTCTCCGAAAACCATCGCGGGGCGGCGTACAGCTCCTTCCTCGAAGAGCGGGAACTCCAGATTCTAAACACGGGACAAACACCAACATTCGAGACCTACAGAGGAGACAGATGGTGCACGAGCATTGTCGACGTCACAGCATGCAGCCTGTCATTGCTAGGTAAGATCGAAGACTGGCAAGTCGACAGGCGACTGACAACCTCGGACCACAACGCGATCACCTTCTCGATGCGTCTAGAAAAGGCCTTAGAACCTCTAAGGCCTGTCTCTACACGCATATACAACACCAAGAAGGCGAAGTGGTCCGAATTCAGTGCAAACCTCAAGACCAGTCTGGCGGAAAATAACATCACTCGAGCCAGACTCTCGAACGTCTCGAACCCGGAAGATCTGGAGACACTCATCGGATCGTACACCCATTGTATCCACCGCTCATGTGAGGAAGCAATCCCAAAACTGGGGTTACCCAAAGCTAATGCAAACCCCCCCTGGTGGACCCCTTCTCTGGACCGTCTTAAGAAAGACGCAACAGCAAAGAAGAGAAGGATCCGGAATGCAGCCACAAGTCGAAGACACTTCGTCATCCAAGAATACGTACTGGCTAAAAACACCTACACCGCTGCAGCTACCGAGGCTGCCACAGCCAGTTGGAAGGAATTTTGCTCTAAGCAAGATCGAGAGAGTATGTGGGACGGCATCTACAGGGTATTAAGGAAGACAGCCAGAAGACACGATGATATGCTCCTGAGGAACACCGCGGGCGAAACACTGAGCCCAGAGCAATCAGCGAATCTTCTGGCAAAAACCTTCTACCCTGACGACTCAACAGATGCCGAACTGCCTTACCACGCGGCACTCAGGACATTTGCGGAGGAGAAGAACCCACACGGACTGTCAGCTGACGATCCACCCTTTACAACCGCGGAGCTAGAAATGGTTCTCCAAAACCAAAATCCGAAGAAAGCTCCCGGCCCGGATGGATTAACGGCAGACATCTGCATAGCGGCAATAAACTGTGATAGGGAAATGTTCTTAGCGATGGCCAACAAGTGTCTGTCGCTGTCACACTTCCCGAAGCAGTGGAAGGTCGCCCACGTGTGCATACTTCGCAAGCCGGGGAAAGACGACTACACCAACCCAAAATCGTACAGGCCAATAGGTCTGTTATCGGTCCTTGGTAAAATAGTCGAGAAACTCCTCGTTGGCCGACTCCAATGGCACTTCCTTCCAACACTCAACACAAACCAGTACGGATTCATGCCGCAGCGCGGTACCGAGGACGCCCTCTATGCCCTAGTAGGGCACATACGTTCCGAAATCAAAGCCAAAAAGATCGTGGTTTTGGTATCTCTGGACATAGAGGGGGCCTTCGATAACGCATGGTGGCCAGCGCTCAAAAGACAGATGGTGATTAAAAACTGTCCCAAAAACATCTACGCTCTCGTAGCCTCATACCTGGAAGACCGGAAAATCAGGGTCAACTATGCCAGAGCGTCTAGCGAAAAGGGTACCACTAAAGGGTGCGTCCAGGGCTCAATTGCCGGACCGACGTTCTGGAACCTTATCCTAGACTCACTCCTACACAGAATGGCAAGAATGGGAGTCTACTGCCAAGCCTTTGCAGATGATGTTGTCCTTGTCTTCTCAGACTTTTCAACAGGTCCCCTGCAGCAGTCAGCGAACGAAGCGCTAGACATGGTATCGAAATGGGGCGTCCACAACAAGCTACGTTTCGCCGCGCACAAGACCAACGCGATGGTGCTAACGAAGAAGCTTAAGTACGACCTCCCGGTACTCCACATGTCTGGTACGACGCTGAACCTAGTCCAAGAGGTCAAGCTGCTGGGTCTCACGATAGACTCCAAGCTCACTTTTAACCGAACCGAACCGAACCGAACCGAACCGAACCGAACCGAACCGAACCGAACCGAACCGAACCGAACCGAACCGAACCGAACCGAACCGAACCGAACCGAACCGAACCGAACCGAACCGAACCGAACCGAACCGAACCGAACCGAACCGAACCGAACCGAACCGAACCGAACCGAACCGAACCGAACCGAACCGAACCGAACCGAACCGAACCGAACCGAACCGAACCGAACCGAACCGAACCGAACCGAACCGAACCGAACCGAACCGAACCGAACCGAACGAACCGAACCGACCCGCACCGAACCGACCCGCACCGAACCGAACCGACCCGAACCGACCCGACCCGAACCGAACCGAACCGAACCGAACCGAACCGAACCGAACCGAACCGAACCGAACCGAACCGAACCGAACCGAACCGAACCGAACCGAACCGAACCGAACCGAACCGAACCGAACCGAACCGAACCGAACCGAACCGAACCGAACCGAACCGAACCGACACGACACTAACCGAAACGAACCGTACTGTACTTAAGAGTAGCGAACATAAGATATCCGAACCGAACCGAACCGAACCGAACCGAACCGAACCGAACCGAACCGAACCGAACCGAACCGAACCGAACCGAACCGAACCGAACCGAACCGAACCGAACCGAACCGAACCGAACCGAACCGAACCGAACCGAACCGAACCGAACCGAACGAACCGAACCGAACCGAACCGAACCGAACCGAACCGAACCGAACCGAACCGAACCGAACCGAACCGAACCGAACCGAACCGAACCGAACCGAACCGAACCGAACCGAACCGAACCGAACCGACCCGAACCGAACGGAACCGAAACGAACCGAACCGAACCGAAAACCGAACCGAACCGAACCGAACCGAACCGAACCGAACCGAACCGACCGAACCGAACCGAACCGAACCGAACCGAACCGAACCGAACCGAACCGAACCGAACCGAACCGAACCGAACCGAACCGAACCGAACCGAACCGAACAGAACCGACCGAACCGAACCGAACCGAACCGAACCGAACCGAAACGAACCGAACCGAACCGAACGAACCGAACCGAACCCAACCGAACCGAACCGAACCGAACCGAACCGAACCGAACCGAACCGAACCGAACCGAACCGAACCGAACCGAACCGAACCGAACCGAACCGAACCGAACCGAACCGAACCGAACCGAACCGAACCGAACCGAACCGAACCGACCCGAACCGAACCGACCCGAACCGACCCGAACCGCACCGACCCGAACCGCACCGAACCGCACCGCACCGCCCCGAACCGAACCGAACCGAACCGAACCGAACCGAACCGACGAACCGAACCGAACCGAACCGACCGAACCGAACCGAACCGAACCGAACCGAACCGAACCGTACCGAACCGTCCCGCACCGAACCGTACCGTCCATGCATCCATCCATCCATCCATCCATCCATCCATCCATCCATCCATCCATCCATCCATCCATCCATCCATCCATCCATCCATCCATCCATCCATCCATCCATCCATCCATCCATCCATCCATCCATCCATCCATCCATCATCCATCCATCCATCCATCCATCCATCCATCCATCCATCCATCCATCCATCCATCCATCCATCCATCCATCATCCATCCATCCATCCATCCATCCATCCATCCATCCATCCATCCATCCATCCATCCATCCATCCATCCATCCATCCATCCATCCATCCATCCATCCATCCATCCATCCATCCATCCATCCATCCATCCATCCATCCATCCATCCATCCATCCATCATCCATCCATCCATCCATCCATCCATCCATCCATCCATCCATCCATCCATCCATCCATCCATCCATCCATCCATCCATCCATCCATCCATCCATCCATCATCCATCCATCCATCCATCCATCCATCCATCCATCCATCCATCCATCCATCCATCCATCCATCCATCCATCCATCCATCCATCCATCCATCCATCCATCCATCCATCCATCCATCCATCCATCCATCCATCCATCCATCCATCCATCCATCCATCCATCCATCCATCCATCCATCCATCCATCCATCCATCCATCCATCCATCCATCCATCCATCCATCCATCCATCCATCCATCCATCCATCCATCCATCCATCCATCCATCCATCCATCCACTCATCCATCCATCCATCCATCCATCCATCCATCCATCCATCCATCCATCCATCCATCCATCCATCCATCCATCCATCCATCCATCCATCCATCCATCCATCCATCCATCCATCCATCCATCCATCCATCCATCCATCCATCCATCCATCCATCCATCCATCCATCCATCCATCCATCCATCCATCCATCCATCCATCCATCTTGCCATTTACTTCGATTTTTTTTTGTGGCGTGTTGCTATTTATTTGTTTAATGCTTTGGAAGACTTACAGCTTCAACTTATTGCACTTATCGCACGAATATGTGGTATTATGCCATTATAGCATTTTTTATTTTGCTGTTTAAGCATGTTGCTATTTTGGCATGTTGCTAAATTGTGGCAGGTTGCTATTATGGCATTTTATATTTTGCTAATTTGGCATGTGGCTTTTGTGGCATGTTGCTATTGTGGCGTGTTGCCATTATGGCATTTAATATTTTGCTATTGTGGCATGTTACTATTGTGCCATGTTGCCCTTATGGCATTTTATATTTTGCTATTGCGGCATGTTGCCAGTATGGAATTTTATATTTTGCTTTTGTGGCATGTTAGTATTGTGGCATTTGCTATTGTGGCATGTTGCTACTGTGGCATGTTGCTATTGTAGAATGTTGCTATTGTGGCATGTTGCCATTATCGCATTTTATATTATGCTATTGCGGCATGTTGCTTTTGTGGCATGTTTCTATTGCGGCATGTTTCTTATGCGGCATGTTGCTATTATGGCATTTTATATTTTGCTAATTCGGCATGTGGCTTTTGTGGCATGTTACTATTGTGCCATGTTGCCCTTATGGCATTTTATATTTTGCTATTGCGGCATGTTGCCATTATGGAATTTTATATTTTGCTTTTGTGGCATGTTAGTATTGTGGCATTTGCTATTGTGGCATGTTGCTATTGCGGCATGTTTCTTATGAGGCATGTTGCTATTGCGGCATGTTGCTATTATGGCATTTTATATTATGCTGTTAAAGCATGTTGCTATTTTGGCATGTTGCTATTGTGGCAGGTTGCTATTATGGCATTTTATATTTTGCTAATTTGGCATGTGGCTTTTGTGGCATGTTGCTATTGTGGCGTGTTGCCATTATGGCATTTAATATTTTGCTATTGTGGCATGTTACTATTGTGCCATGTTGCCCTTATGGCATTTTATATTTTGCTATTGCGGCATGTTGCCATTATGGAATTTTATATTATGCTATTGCGGCATGTTGCTTTTGTGGCATGTTGCTATTGCGGCATGTTTCTTATGTGGCATGTTGCTATTGCGGCATGTTGCTATTATGGCATTGTATATTTTGCTAATTCGGCTTGTGGTTTTTGTGGCATGTTGCTATTGTGGCGTGTTGCCATTATGGCATTTAATATTTTGCTATTGTGGCATGTTAGTATTATGGCATTTGCTATTTTGGCATGTATCTATTATGGCATGTTGCTATTGTAGCATGTAGCTATTGTGGCATGTTGCCATTATTGCATTTTATATTATGCTATTGCGGCATGTTGCTTTTGTGGCATGTTGCTATTGCGGCATGTCTCTTATGTGGCATGTTGCTATTGCGGCATGTTGCTATTATGGCATTTTATATTTTGCTAATGCGGCATGTGGCTTTTGTGGCATGTTGCTATTGTGGCGTGTTGCCATTATGGCATTTAATATTTTGCTATTGTGGCATGTTACTATTGTGCCATGTTGCCTTTATGGCATTTTATATTTTGCTATTGTGGCATGTTGCCATTATGGAATTTTATATTTTGCTTTTGTGGCATGTTGCTATTGTAGCATGTAGCTATTGTGGCATGTTGCCATTATGGCATTTTATATTATGCTATTGCGGCATGTTGCTTTTGTGGCATGTTGCTATTGCGGCATGATTCTTATGTGGCATGTTGCTATTGCGGCATGTTGCTTTTGTGGCATGTTGCTATTGTGGCAAGTTGCCATTATGGCGTTTTATAATTGGCTATTGTGGCATTTTGCTTTTGTGGCATGTTACTATTGTGCCATGTTGCCATTATGCCACTTTATATTTTGCTATTGTGGCATGTTACTATTGTGCCATGTTGCCCTTAATGGTATATTCAGCAGCCCTAGCCAGGACAAAGGATGCGCGTGCGCAGTGTTGCCAACCTGCCTCGTAGCAGATCAGTTTTAATACGCTTTACAAGAACGCATACCCTAAGTTCCGAGTCTGTGCATTGATAGATCCTATCCTATCCTACTTCCTATCCTTCCTACTAATATTATAAATGCGAAAGTTTGTGAGGATGGATGTATGTGTGTGTGTATATATGTTTGTTACTCTTTCACGAAAAAACTACT
>JAWMCH010000116.1:0-25000 GCA_033675125.1 Athetis lepigone | reverse complement strand
TTCGATATTGTCCCACTTTTAAACTTAATTTCGTAGATGGATGGTTCTTTTATTTGCCATCCAAAAATCGCCAACTTTCTGGGTTAAGTGAGATCTTATTGAATACAAAAGACATCGTCGAAATGAAACTAAAAGTGAATGAAATACGAGTGCAAGATACTAATGCTGCAAACAGAAAGTTTTACAAACCGTTGTTACATAAATATTAGCAGTTCTAGCAAATTCGATAGTGTCACACACTCTCACTATACAAGTCTACAAACAAAGTTAAACTTGTCGATAATTAAGTGCAGTCATAACTACTTTTATTTATAATTAACATAAGTAAACTCTAATCATATAAACATATTATGTCAGTTGACAGATACAGCTATAAATAACAGCTTCAAAACTTGATTTCTATTTCCCACGTTAAGGAATTCATACTAGAATCTCTAGAGCAGGACAGTTAATTAACAACAAACGAAGTTAGAAAGTAAGGGAAATAAATAATATTATGTTTTAATTAGCAATGTTATGACGACACGCATTATTGCACACATACAATAAGCGTTATCTTTGAGACATTATTTTTAAATCGCCTCAAAACAAGAATGCTGGTATGCGTACGTTCAGGTACATTACAGTACGTTCTAGACAGTGCTGGAGTGCTACAATTAACTGGAAACAGGCTTAGAACTGGATCCGTGAGGTTCTTGACCTCAGCGTGGAAAGTGGACCATAATGACAACACCACTTTCATTTTCGCACAACTCTCACCAGCGCGAGTTGAGATCGAAAGTGTACTACTTTAGTGGCTGCGTGCGCGCATCTCCCCCCCCCCCCCGCCTGCCGACCCCCCCTCGATTCAACTTTCCTATGTTGAACGCGCTTTCTTCTGATAGCGCCGCTGCGCGAGCGGCACTTGTGCAATTCGCTTTCTAATTGCATTGTGATTGCAGTGTGACTGATGACTGCTAAACATCATCTCACTGGCCCACTTTCCTGTGCGACTATATTGTCTATTATAATTGAGTACCGCCATTAATCCATCTCATTTATTTCAAGAAATTGGTTAGAAACTAGTAAATTATGTGGTTTATTTTATCTGCACCGTAGTGCTATACGCAAATTATAATATTACTTATACAGTTATTAACATACAACATATTTACTTTTTTTTTTAATAAGTTGAATTATCTTACACTAGAGCCCAAATAAAACTAATCTATTTAATTTATTATATTGGTTTTTCAACATTTCCCCCTCTTTATGAAAAATATACCGGTGGTCACTTGGTTGGGGCTCCAGAGATATTTACTTTATTTTTATATCTTCAGTTTTACGTGGCCGTTGAGAAGTGTTTTAGGATTTTCAGGTAGGAGACCATTACCAAATAGGAGAAGAATTATAGGTGCAGTTATCTCGAGCTGCTTATAGTGGCTACGTGGAGAATAGGGATGACGACAACATTAAAAAAAAATGGCATTCTGTTTAGGCCGTCTGATAGATCGGGCAAAAATACGGGACACGTATTTTTTGCTTGATCAAATTAATAAAAAAATACAAAGATAAAGAGCAACAAAATTCCGGAGTGGGGGCTTTTGACGTCACCGTCCTGCCAAAATTGTATCAGATCGTGACGTCATACGCAACTTCAACGCACTGTATCGTCGTCATTCTTCGTTTACGAGAAAAAAAAATACGTGTCCAAAATTTTTTGATAATCTAACTGACGGACTAATTACTTTTTTTTTGTCGTCTCGCCTATTGCTGAAACGCACAAACCGAAACATGCATGTTGCTCAAAGCTAAAGCTTTAGCATAAAGGGGAATTTGATGCTAACCACATAATATATGTGCAAAACAACAGCAGCTTTTTCTTGACATTTGATGTGGCCTGACATCCAAGAAATTAAAATACCTAGATTAATTATACATACTTATTAATAAAACTGCTACCAATTATGATGTGTCAGAGGTCACTGACATTGTAACCGCTTATAAAACAATTAAGGCAAGTAGGACAGGAATACGGATTTTCAATATTTCAATAAAAACACATGACGCAAAGCGGATACGAGAACGTGTATGTACATAGTATGCAGAATTGCTGACAATAGAACTCTTACATGACTTATGCCTACTTACTTGTTTACACACGTTTGTGATAAATATGATATTTTATATGTTACGGTCACTCTAATTGTGTTTTTGGAGCAAAATTTATGACTTGGTTAGCAAAAAATATTTCATTCATGCATATCGAGTAGAACTCGATACGATATCTATATGATACAAAATGTTGACATATTGAATAGCTACAGTACAAATCAAATTTTCACTGTGTGACTAATTCTTTATTTCATGTTCAATGTGGCATGTGGTCCATTACAGCAAAACTATTTCATTGTAATTTTTTTCCACACAAATGTAAAATATTTGAACATTTACCTGAACTGCAGAGTGGAATGTGGTCCGATCAGTCACGCTCGGCGTCTAATGAATATGGAAACGTTACTGCTAACAAATAGGTAGTACGAGTCCCGGATTAGCGGCCCAGAAGGACAGTCGTCTGTCGATCTGACACCATTCAGCCCCAATATAGAGATTAAATCATCAAGATTACAAATTAATGACGCAAACTTAATTCAATAAGCGACGAAGGCATGAGTAACGCGCTGACGGCGTGAACTAGAAAATTCATAGTACATAAATTATACAAAAATCCATTTTGTTGCTAAGTGCGAACCATGGTTCTAGATAAACATATTGTAAATAAACAAATATAAAGTCACAGCAGTATACCATTATAAGAATGCAGAAGTTTTCTTTTCATGCTATAAATGTAGGTAGTGACGAAACCACGAATAAGGTCACACACAGCGCCAACAACTAGACGTGGTTTCACAGATTTCGTTTAATTCTGTTACTTGGTCGTGTTTCCTGTCATACCACCGTGTCCTATATACGGCTGATGGCCGCATTCAATGTAAATGAACTATTTTCTTGTGGGTTTCACTCTTGCATACATTGTTTACGTGTCACAGGAAGTGGCTTTACAACTGAACTACATACAGCGCTTTTGTCTCGGGTAACGGGACTCGGTGTTTATCATTCAGGGTCGCGCGACTCATTTACTGACTCATAAAATAATATAGCTGAAGGCCTGTCGTGGACATAATTATTATGTTTTATTATTTCTTGTTTTTATATTTCAGCGCTTGTTTTATTCTGTCACGGCACATGCTCGTCTCATCATGTATAATGCATAATATCTGATTCTTAGTAGGATAAAGAAGTCGACAAAGAACCCTCATAGGTTTGCTACGTCCTTATGTCTGTTTGTCCTTCTGACCGTCCGTCCGCGGCTTACCTACAAGAAGCTACAAATACTGTAATTTGACATGGGTATGGAAATTAATCACAACTTTACGCGTAAGGTTCATGCACGTAAGGTGTTGAAAGGAATTTTACTTTTCGTCTATCCCTTGAACCAATATCGTTAGTTATGCTTAGCTCTATTGCATCCTATTGATGCAGCTACATGTAAAAACGTCAAAAGTTCTGAGCAACATCCAATATAAGTTACATTAGGTACCTACCTCAATCTTGCCGCTTGCCACACTACTCCCAACCACTGCATTTTCTGAAAGACAGAATGATAAGCAGCGACTGGTGTCCACCATTAAACAGCCGAGACAATAAAGTTCAACGAGTCCCGGAGTTGAACTTGATCTGTTTCTACATAGGGTCTAGGGATCAACCTATGCTTTGAAACAAGCAGCTAGCTTCAACTTTCTGACGACCGACTCTGACATTTCATAAGTGCCTGTAAATGGTCTAAGTAAAATAAATTTTGAAATAAATAATAAATTTTGAATTTTGATAAAGAAACGATTTTACTGTATTGAAAGTCGCACCAAAAGTGATTATTCAGAAAATAACAATGGAGGAGTACGAAAAATCATAAAAATATTGCTGATCGTAGCAGCCCTACGCAGTACAGGCCGGTGGCCGTCACAAAAACGGTTCTCACAAAAAGCTCGCGTACGTACATCATCCATATTCAACTTTTCTTTTTTTTCATCCATTCGATACCATATTTTATGACGCACCATTTTTGTTCATATATACCTACGTTACGTATTCATACGCCCCTAGGCAATGAATTCGATTGTGTCAGATAAAGCTAACCGTGTCGCACCGACGATCTAGGTTTTGAGCACGTAACTTTGTTGATCTGTATGAATGTTGGCAGAAATGTATGTATGTCAAAACGTAAAGAGGGCGACAGTTGACCCACTCATACAGTAATATCGTCCTGAAATATGAAAGCTTAGAGGGTGTTCTTGCGGGCCTGAATGTGGAACGGTGGGAAAGCGAACTCTATAGTTCTAGTAGTAGTATTTATATTGTTTTTATTTTGCAATTGGATCGCCAATCATTGTTTTATTCAGTAATTCGTAATCCTTTAGATAGATTTCCCTATAGCGGAATTCATTTGAAAACTATCAGGAAAATTTACGTTCTCATAAAATAGAGGCACACCGTCATAAGCTAAATACAGTTTTACGTATATATCGTAACGTGTACTGAGTGATCGAGAAGGCCATTTATGTATCCAAGTGATAAGATTTATGATCAGTTATAAAACAATCACGGCCAGTCGATCCCATATTGTAACCTTGCATGAAAAATACTGAAATAGCATGTATGCATGTGAGTACCTATGGACAATAATTAACCTCATGAACTGAAAGTAGCGCCAGATGTATTGAACAAGTATCAGGGCAGTGGCTGGCCTCGAAATCAATTCACTTGTGAATGTGTGGACCCGTTTTTATAATTTTACAGGGAATTTAATATAAGCAGTAAGTGACTGTAAAATCAATACTATTTATAGCCAGTTATCGCAATTTATTTTGTGTCTAAAATTAAACATAATCAAGTATTTACATGTATAGTGGAAACGGAAAGTGTTATATAAAATTTTCTGCGTAAAATGTTAATCACTGTGGTTAGGCTCCTAAAAAGAGTGACGGCATTGCTTTATGTAGCAAACAAATTAATTACTGTATTAGTATCATGCTATAATAAAGGTTATTTATTTAACTGACGTATGTGTACCTAAATATTCTTAAGAAAGCAATTCTTACCAGCCAAGTTGTAGAATTTAAATAAGTTTTTGGCTGACAGGTACAAAAGTGACAAATCAAGTTTTAGTTTGAGAGTTCGGCTCCAATACTTACCTCTTGCATGTGTTTCATTGAAAAATATTCTCATTTGCTAAACCATGTTTGTTTAGAATTCATTAGTTTTTGTCACCTTCGATGTGCAGTGCAACAGCTATGTGGACGTTTTTCTTTGCAACGAAAAGTAAGAGGTTCGGCCAGGCCAGGCGGTTGTGTGCAGCCTTGATCGCACTGAATTGGCAATATCCTGGAGCTACGAGAAGCCCGATTGGCGAAACCTTGCGACCTGCAAAAGTCGGTCGATGAACTCAGCAAGGCCGGCCCGTTGCCGCTTTCTTTGTTCGTGCTGTCGCAACCCGGGCACCAGCCACAGCCTCGGATCACTTTATTAAGCCTTCACTCATCTAAATTATAATCGTTCGATGCTCTTCAACAATGTCTACTAACATTCCCGATGGCCTCATTTACATACGTGTTCTGTGGTTGTTGCGAGCAGTCCATAAATCCCAAATTGTTTATTTTTTAACGGCCTGCTAGTATTTCGACTTTCGAAGTTTCTTAACAACAATAAACACGAATAAAAAATCGTTATTTAGGCTATTTTCAAATCGGTCGACGCTTTACATTATTTAATTTGGTAAATGTAAGTTTTGATCTGTTTGTTCAACGGGTTGTTGTATGATTCCTACAAGATGCACTTATAGGGTTGCGCTTGACATCGTTCCCTTTGTCCTCAGCAATAAATATAGTGTAGTTAAATATTTCTAAATGTTTTACGTAAGCAGCACTTGATATGTAGGCAAGTACGTTACATTTACGTAAGATATGGGGCCTATTCAATCACTATACATATATAGTCACTACCGTCTGCCGGTTACATAAACCTCGCGTATTGCTCACGGCTCTTCGCGAACAACGATAAACGCTTTCATTGTTTCTACCGAACTACATTATGAGGCTTGAGCTGATGATGTCACTTTAAGGAAAACGAATGACCTGTTTCCCGATGAGGATTGAAATATGAATAGCCTTAATATAGCTTGTTATTGCTGGTAAAGATAAGCTCATTGCTTGCACATGTATGACCTACGAATGTGGGAATTAGTTTGCGAAGAGGATTTTCCTTGATCGTTCTGAGTAAAAATGGGGTCTTTGTATGATTGCAAGTGCTGTGATTGGAATCAGTTTTTCGCTATGTATTTTGGGATTTGTGATTTAAGGGGAAACTTAAGTTTCTTCTTAATTATTTGACGTTCTCTGAACATCGGTAGTAATAAGCGAGCTTCCACAAAGTAATTTTACAAATCCTTGCCATGTTGGTTGTACTGTTGTTAGGTATGTCGTGTGATCGAGCACAAATAAAGGCCATGCATTTACATTTACTGTCTGAGCGTTATTTCGCAGTTATCGTAATAGGTTCCATGGCCAAGTTGCAAAAAGCAGCGCGTGCGCAGGTAAGCCGTCGAAGCGCCTTCAGCATTGGAGGAGCGGGAGGGCGCGGGGACGAGGAGGGCCACTTTCACCCGGCGAGGCTGCGCGGGCGTCGACCCCCGATGCCCTACTCCGCTGACCTACTATAAACTAACCGAAACACTATTCACTTTCATTTCTACCGAGACTACCATAAGCTCGAAGATGCGTCTAACGCTGTCTCGTCATTGTTGCGGCATTATTGCGAGAATTTATGTTCAGTTTTTGCGCTCGCTATCTATTGATGGCGTGGTAGAGGGAGCGATGCGCCCGCGGCCGGAGATAGTCGACGAGAGTAGAGAGCTGGCGATGACGGCGGAGGCTTGCGTAACACTTGTTATTGGCGAGAGTGAAAGTGGTGAGACGCTGTCTCCATACTAATGAGCGCGAAACGGGTGCGTTGGACTCACTCCGGAATATGCAGCACTGGGTTAAAGTGTCACACGACGACTTTCCGACCACTTACATAAGTTATAACTTTTGCTTTTGAATAGGGAAATTTCAAACAATAGCAGTACGCAGCGGCAGTCTCGTTGTTTGTGTTAACAGTTCTAGAAGTTACAGATTACGTGAGCAGTTTATTAGCTAATTAAGAACAACTGTAATCAATATTGATGACTAAAAACGATTGTAACTTAAAATGTACCTGTGATAATTTAATATGTCATTGGTATCTGGCTAATTTGATCTGCAAGCTTGGGTCATAAAACCTGCTACTGGCTGCAGCACAAATTACAAAGTTCTATTGTTAAGCTTTATAGGTACGTATTTATAACTTATGAGTACGACTAAGCTACTCAACTAAATTGGTACTAAATAGTATTTGGACTATTAAATCTAGTAGCTGGCTACCTATGATGTTATCAAACGTCACGGATTTAAAGTCCGCGCCAATTTGTCGTTCGGTGATTTCCGTGGGTGTTCGGGCGCACTCGGCTGGCGTCTCTCGCAGCGCTCTGCAGCGACCTCGAGCGACGCAGGGCAACGAACGCTGACTAGGCCGAATGTATTACAAAGTCCGAGTCGGCCGCGGCCGCTCCCTGCCACTCTGCCTTTGAGATCCAGCCTAGGCTCGCCTCTTACCGCACGCCGATGCCTACAATGCTATATACAACCTATGTCTGTTACTCATTACATCAAGGTGAAACAGCCTGTACCTTGTGCTTTAATAACTAGCTTTCAGTGGCCTAGTACCTACATTGTAACTGTTACTGGCGCCTATCAATTTAAGAATAAATCATAATTAAGTTTTCTGGAAAGATGTTCTGATTTGGACCAGTACAATCATGAACCACACAATTAATGAGATAAAGAGAGAGACGGAATGTGACGACCTGAAGAATAATATATGGAAGTCTGTTTATAAAAAGCTACTTACACAGTTTAAAAAATGGTCCAATGATTCTAGAATTTTGTAAACTTTAAACTATCGCTGGTGACTGAACTCATTTGAAGTCAGCGTAAAGACTCAACAGTATAAATATAACAGAGATCTCGTCACATAATAAAATGTGACGGGTAGTGTAAAATGAAACGAGAAATGTAACAAAACGACACCAGCCGGCTCTTCAGTTTACGCACAAATTGTTTGTCGCCATAAATGGAAGTGTTGTTGTTTTGTAAAGGGTGGGTGTAGCCTTATGAAACAGGTCACTACATTAATTGTAATAAACTTGCAGTTCAACGACTTTAATGGTTTTACTTTCAACGATGACCAGACTTAAGTGTTATGAGCAATCTGGGTCGTACCTACAAGGAACGAACATTCTTCAGACCCGTATTGTGAACATTTTATGATCAACTCGTTTCCGGTACGTAATTAACACTGTAGTTAATATTTAAACGAGCCATGAACATAAATATTTTGAGCCAACTTCGGTAAACATGATCGGAATGGCATTGGTTTGTGATTGTATTTGTGCTAGCTTGCTACATACTTAAGACTCTCAACTGCGTTACGGCTGAATTTTGTTGTCGTTGTATTCGTAAATCTCATGACGAGGTACAAATGTTTATAAAGGTTAGGGCGGAATTGGACAGCACCATGTGTACCACGCTGAGAAGCGACGTGCAGCAATAATCCACGGGCTGTTAAATTTGCCAGCGTTAGAATTTGCGCGCGCCGCACGTTCGCAAGATAAGTCAGTCAGGGTCGGCGCGGTGCCGACGGCCGGCCATGCACCCGCGGCTTGCGACACCGCCCCGCGCCCCGCGCCCGCCGCGCTCGCCCCGCCGTAGCCGAGCTCAGCCAACATAAACCATGGGGAAAACAACAACACCCACGCCACACTGCTGACGTGTCCTTACTAATTTATTATGAATGCATATTGCAGTGCGCCAGTTCCAAAATGCTGTTGCAATTCATTGCGAGCATTTCGTCTCTATGTGTACCAACTCTTAGCTAATTGGTCGTTTTAACTACTGTTCCGAGTTACGTGTTTGATTGATAACTATTCAAACTATGTTTACAGTCGAACCGGACGTAAAAATGTTATTTAAACGAGTCAACGTTAACTGCTGAAAAAAAGCAACTACTCTGGTAACTACAGCTGCTAAGTAAAATTTATGGTGTTTAATGTTTACGTATCCTCTTGTAAAGCTACAATTTGATCGACGGTTAACCAGTAACCACTTGAGAGTTCATGCACCTCCGGTCGTTTACATGAGTTTTTCATAACTTACTAATAATGAAGAAACAAAACTTTATTTATTTCAATGCTAAGTAAAGCATTGTTGGAATTTCAACTGCAGTCATTTAAAAATACTAAAAGTAGTCGAGCAACATATTTTTGGATTTTTATGGCTTTATTGCTATTTTAATTTATCCACATCAGTGGAGAAAGTGGTTTAAAAAAATGGTTGTTACATAACTTAATGAACAGCGCGAGGAGATAGCTGGC
Source organism: Athetis lepigone (assembly GCA_033675125.1). Lineage (NCBI taxonomy): Eukaryota > Metazoa > Arthropoda > Insecta > Lepidoptera > Noctuidae > Athetis > Athetis lepigone. The sequence continues at coordinate 15,456 of JAWMCH010000116.1, read as the reverse complement.
GCCATGTAATTAACGTAAGCGCGATGGAATCGAGTAAAGGCTTATGTGTTTAGGTAGCATTTGGAGCGGGCTATGATTAGAGGGTGGTAGGCAGAGCGGCGCGCGGAGGAGTGGAGTGGCTGCTGTGGAGTGGCTGTGGTGTGGCTGTGCAGGGAGCGACCTATTTGCGGGTCGTCGGCCGGACTATATTTAGCGGCGCTCCCGGCCCGTGAGGTGCATCCTGCACTTATTTTCCATTGCAATCGTTGTCGCGATTCATATACGGATCACGTTTTCAGAATAATCCGCTCACATTCTTATGTTTACTTACAAACGTGGTCGTGTCAATTTATCGTGTAAACGTTAGTTTTACGTTGTTTATAAACTGTAATAGATAATACTTTTACAAGGCTAGTAAATATAAACAATGACTGTCTAACGTTTATCAACATGTTGCAACCGCAAACTGTGTAAAGAGTAGGTATGGTAATTATTTTTTCAACTTCAACAGTATGATCGACCATTTCAAAAAGATCGTAATATTCCTTTGACTTCCAACCAATGTTTTTAAAACGAATCTGAACTGTAAATTACATATTCAATGTAAACAAAAGAAACTCAGCTTTTGTGTCGTCATTAGATTAGCGCGTCACAGATATACGACTTACCATTCAAGACACTCGTAAAGTTATAAAGAGCCAGTCTAGAAGCATCGCGCGGAGGAATGACCTGCCACTTACCTGTAACAAAAGAAAAGTTATCTATTAGTAAACGTATTGTGACAAACAAGAGAGGCAAACTGAGTGACGGCACTCACGGCGGCACACATTTACACAATTTGGGTCACGTTCTGAATTTATGAAACTAAATAAAACACGAGCCTATCCTATATGTTCTAAATTCGTAAATGTATACCTGTTCCTGTCCTTGTTCATATTATTATATTATATGTGTTTTGAACGAAATATGTACATTACTTATTTTTAATTATATTACTCCGTTTTCCTCAATCAAGTTTCACGCCACTACAAGTTGAACCCACACTCCACAGGTCAATTACATGCCGTGTAGTTACATATTACAATTCCCGGAATAACCTGAAACTATTATTATCGTACAGTAAAACACTTCGAGCTAGCTCACTGCTGTTGAAGTCAGCGTATTTGCCTAATTGATCAAATACATGTAGTTCAATGTGTCAGATTGAACAATTTGGTTTCTTATCCATTTAACGTTAAGGTTGAAACTCGTATGAAGTAAGCTGGCGCTCGAGTCATTACGTTGTCATCGTCCTAATTTTGCAGTGTCCTCGTTTTTGAGGTCAGTCTCTATCGGGGCAACGAACTCGTGCCCTTATCGCGGGGGGAGGCGCGGGGAGCGCGGTGCGAACGGCTTCACGACTCTCGTTATACACTAAGTTGACTAAAGGTTATTCTATTCTGCGATAGATGGCGCTCCGAAAATACTAGAACATTTTGTTTATACTATAGACTTACGAACTCAAAATAGCATTTTATTGGTGTCTTCAATGAAATTAAAGAAACACCTAAAATATCTTTATTGTAAGTAGCCTACATGAATGTAATCGACGTAACATATTATTGGAGCAACTTGCAAATGAGATCGTAACGAACAAGTCGTGTACGTAACGTAGATTAGGCGAGTGCATCCCTATCGGGGTGATAGTACGTCAGCGCGTCAGGCGGCGCATACGGCCCGTAGCTCGTAGTAGATCGTAGCGCGCTACGCACACAGCGGCGGCTACGTAGCCTACGTACTCGTAGGTACGGGCGCGGGTCGACGGCCGGCAACCGGGGCAGCCTTGCTCTGTCCTCCGCGCCCTATTTCTGTCGCCACGGTGCGCTCCCCCGCCCTCCACTCCTTTCCCCTCACCATAGAGGTCCTCATCGCTGAAAATTACTCCACTTTACGCTGAAAACTGATTTGCTTTTAAATTATATTTAAGGTTTTTTTTGTATTTGTTTTGTATATTTTCAACGCCTTCAACTAACAGTGATTTACTAAATCACTATTTTATTGTTTGATATCATTAAAAAATAATAATAGTGCCTGCAGCTTGGATTGTTATTTCTAGTCGAAATTAATTCTGATCTATTCAAACAGTTATTGCAAATATACACTTGTTTTATGTGCTATATTGCGTTCTAAAAAGTCTATTTTGTTATGGGGCATTTGATATTTTAAATTTCTTATTATATTGCAAATCACTGTTTTATGATGCATTACAATAACTGTTAACAACATCGAGACTATTTGATTAGTAGATATTGTCGTGTGCATTCCTCAAGCCCATAATGTCTTATAACTGCATCAATGAATGCACGCGAGCCAAACATATGTTATGCTAGTGTGTACTCTACTAACACACACATAGGTTACACATTAACTTATATGTCGCGTATCATTGTCGTTTCATTGTTTTTGAATAATTACGAGAGCTTAGAGCGAGCACGGTGCGAGACGTGCTGGCTTGCCATATTATAATAGGTACCTCAATAAGGGTTATGAAAACGTACCCCCGTTGTTCTTACGTGTGGCAACGTCTTCGTAACGAAGTTTATTATTAAAGCCATTGTATAACACGTTCGATTGTAATCAAGTGTCGTCAGTGCATGACACTTATGTCCGTATACATAACTACACTCACACAAGCAGCTCCTACAAGCGCGGTGTGTGTATGTGTGACGTGGCGAGGTGAGCGGCGCGCCGTGTGACGTGGGTTGCGTCAACTTTTACTCGCACTTTCTCGGGCTGCGCTTGCGCAACTCTTGTACAGCGCAATACTGGTTCACTCGCCTCGTCGCGGTGACAGCATTTCTCTTGCACCACCACTTACTTGCGTCTATTCATCGGTAGGTATTAGATATTTCCACTTGATTATAAGTCTTTCTCTGCAATAAAGTAACAACTACAATGACTTAATCGCCAAAGAATTTGTAACGACGACGGCGGCTAACAAGCGTTTTATTACTTGTGAATATGACCTTAAACTTATTATTAACATGGTTCCAACACAAACAAACAATGGCAGTTAGCTAAATACTGTGAGCTGTGTACACAAGTAAATGTTAGCAAAGTGTTTTTGCATTTATCATGGATGAATATTCCTGAAGCAAAGCAATAGAAACAAATTCAATGAAAAGTTTGTGCTAGGTAACGGGACGACGGGGGGAGGCGGGCGAGAGTGGAGGGGGGAGCACGCGGTACGTGCCCTAGTTTCGCGCGGGTGCATGAACTCTAACGAGGTAAGGCCACCGACCGAGGCGAGCGTTATTGTAAATACTACCTTTTGCTTATCGCTTTACGTTACGTTTTAGCTTAAACAGCGAGTTTCTCGATATATCGTAACGAAGCACCTATCTAGTGATACCACATGGAGGAGTCGGGCGTGTGATGCTACATCCAGCTGCGCCGCGACCTTCGCAATTATCGCCCTGGCGAGATACGACACGCTCCTGCACTGTCATGTTACTCTTACACACTTTATAAATCCAACATCATAATATCCCGCTCGAATTAATATAATTAAGAGATGCGAAAAGGTCTATATAATCCTTCTAGTATATCGGGAATTAGAATTGAACCTATGCAATTTGAGAGTAAGATAAATACGCCTTATTATTATTTGTATAGAGACACCTATAGGTACCTAGTACAGCAATATGAATTTAAATAGCATTGACCGAATTTGCACTGCGTTGCTAATACATACCTACCCACTGGTATTAGCCTTTAAATGCCTTCGTTCTACCAATCACTATTGTTATTGAATTGTAATTGCAATAAACCCTAATTAGTAATTAGATATTAAAAGTAATAACTTCGTTAATAGATTTACTTCATAATTTGAGTCTCTTTTCTGATCATATTTCTAAATGTATACACAATTTAATATCGGGGATTTTTACAGCAAAATGATGGGGGAATGACGTAAGAGATATGAAGTAAGCGCGTCAATGTCATTTTATCATATCGCCGGTTTGCGTATTGTGGGTTTAAACAGGTGCCTAATCGCGTAAATTAAAATTAGCATATTATAAAAGTACGATAGGCACCAATCGAGCGGTGTAGTTTCTCATATCTACATGTAGGTCATTGGGAGTATTCGGGAGACACTGCACACAACGATATTTGCGCATCACAAACACTGCTATCCTAAAATAGATCTCGTCAAAATATTCCTACCTCTGTTATATTTTAATACTGTGACGTTTGTCGTCTTATTTTAATATCCGTAGCCAAACGTTTTTATTAAATGCACATAAAGACAAAAATAAGTTTTCTATCAAAACCTATTTTACTGGTACAAAATAAATCCGTCCAAAATAAGTTCACTGAGCAGTCAGTTCGAATTTGTGTTAAGCTCTTCCGACTTCATTATGTGCTCAAATTTTTAGGTCACAAACAATATTGTTATGGTGTAAAACAAGCATATTTATTTATACAGGACTATGTGATTATGTGCGACAAAGGCAATGGAGTGACAGGCTCATGAATAATACAATTGTATTGGTATATAGGTCAAGCCATCGTCGGATACGTAAACAGCTGTAGTCACACTGACAGCTTGGAGGACGTGGAGTAATCTTAGCTTAAGTTCTTGCTTTAAAACTAGGACAGGCCACCAATGGAGACGCAACCGTGACGGCCGTGGGTGGACAAACTATTATGAAGAAAGACCTTTGTTATATCAATCCAAGCGCGGACTAGCACACGGTTGCTAACAGAATATTATTGCAGTTAGAACGTGAAAAACAACAAACTCAACAGATGGAACAATGTTGTTTTCATAAATATTTACAGCCCGATGAAAGTTATACCTAGTAAACAACAAAGAATAAAAAACTAAACTAAGGAACTAAATCAGCGGGCACTCGTGCACGGGTCCACAAACATGCTTGTGTAATAAGCGATTTGTATAATGATTTGTTATACTGTGAAGTATAATAATTCACCAAAACAATGCAAGTGTGGAAAAGTAAACAACCTGTATTTGGGACAATAAACTTCATCAAGAACAACCGATTATTCTGCTCGATAGTTAAGTTATTAGGTATCTAATTATGTTTTCGAACAACATTTATCTTGAAATTAGCGTAATGAAGCACGCATTTGCATTAAATACAAGAACAAAACGCTGTTTCTGATGCTAGCGGTGCATTAAACCTTGTTGTTACTTTCGATATGGCGCGAAGGATACTCGGTATCTACATAGGCACACAACACACAGATTAAGGACGTGAGCTGACGATCGGCCTCAGTATGTAGAAATATAGTAAACCTTATGCTTATCATTAATGACACATCAAGTTATTACGAACTGTGTATCTTTAGAAGCTCAATGTTGGAAAAAGAACAAGCAAGTCAAGCCACAATCAGTCAATCAATATTTGCGCTAGCTTATTCATGCGATATCTGTATGTAGTTATGCTCGCCTTGTTATACCTACTAGATGTTAGAGTTCCTAGGCTAAAGTGTATTGTCACAGTTTAAACAATACAGTAGAACAAATGATTTTAACTAGTATTGTTAATGAATATACTTGTAACTTGTACTTCGAATATCGCACTTTTAAAATCATTAAACATAGCATGATTTGTAATCCATACTAATATTATAATTGGGAAAGTGTGTCTGTCTGTCTGTCTGTATGTTTGTCTTTCTTTCACGGCAAAACGGAGCGACGATTTGACGTGATTTTTTAAGTGGAGATAGTTGAAGGGATGGAGAGTAACATAAGGCTACTTTTTGTCTCTTTCTAACGCGAGCGAAGCCGCAGGCAAAAGCTAGTTGTAGCATAAGTGATGAGTAAGAGTTTATAAATGAGATTGCCATACTGTTGTTGTTTATCTGTGGTATAGTTAGACCGTGTCACTGGAGGTTAGATGGTCACCTCGCCTCCCCCCGCGCGCCGCCTCGCGCCGCCTACGTCGCCTTGCAGGAGCAACAAACTCTGCAAGGTTGCGCCGCGACCAACTCCGCTATCGCTGGCTACAGTTACGATATCGCCCGCCCTTCTCCGACAAACTACTTTATTTTATTATATCGCTGTCATATTGATATTATGCTTGAAGGTCTTAAGGATTATTACACTTTTGTTTGTACGACCTTAAATGCACAATATCAATGTCTACATGGCTTAAGGCTCATCCAGTTTTGCAACTAACACTTACTCGTAAGTTGATCTAACTCGAGACCAAAATATATCGTAAGATTAACTTTTTATTGCATTCCTTTAATATCAAAATATTCTTAAAAATAAGTTGTAATTGTAAATTTTTTAAAAAATACATAAATTTATTTATCAAAAATTGGCCTGTTCAAAACAAACTTTATTATAATACTATGTGGGTCGCCATATACACAAGATCCTAACTACAAAAATTTCCTAATATGCATAATATGTAGCTGTACTTAGTTTTATAATATTTGGTAGTCACATACTCAGATAATACTTATTTGTCAGAGTAACACAATCTTTGAATTTTGTTTGTTCTGGACGGATCTATAGACTCTTTAAAACAAAACAACGTGTAGCGCCATCTATGGGCGAGTAGCAGAACTAATAGCGTCGTAGCAAGCGTAGGCTCGTAGCAAAGTATTAAATTTTATTTATTTATTATGTTTTATTAGTAATATTCGTACATATATCTAATATACTTAAAAATAAAATATTAACTATTTTATGTAAGTACTAAAAGGCTTATAGAGCGAGGGTCTACGCCGCTACGGCGCAGGTGTTGCGGTCACAAATAACATATTTCATACATTTGGTTTTCATACATCTACTATTAACACCCCACTCCTTTTTCACTTTTTCCTAAGTGTAATAAAAACAGTGGATCTAACACTTTCCCGCGCAATTTGGATGAATAATAATCCAACACGAATCCCAAGTCGCTTGTGCACGATGCAATAAAGATTGATAGGCATCATTATTCTATTCTATTAAAAATCCATTAAGAAAAGAGATCGCAAGAATTTACGGGGTTATCAAGGTACTCTAACTGCCTATTATGTGGCTGCACAGTTACATGCAACTTAGATTGTATGACCTTATGACAGTCTCCGTCGACTCCGTCTTAGGACTGAAGGTCCTGGGATACTGATTCGTAGTTCGTAAGTAAACGTAAGTGTGGCTAATTTTGTACAGTTTAAATAAAAATATTGTAAGCGCTAAACATTTTATTTAAATGATTAAAAGGCGGGGCAGGTCGATTATCTCTTACTTACAGTTTTTGACTGGTCTATCACATAATTTCTGCAACTTTTGTAAATGAATGTTTTGAAAGATTTATTCATAAAGTTGAGTCCTCTCTTATTTGTATATTCTCTAAATACCGAAAAAAAGAACCCTATGTCGCTTCTGGAACATTACACAACTTGAGTTGGCTGACCTTTGTAACCCACGTGTTAAGCTTATCCGTTAATCGGTCACAGACTCAAGCTTACAACACGGGAAGAAATGACATTAATATGGTAATCCCAGATAAGCACAGAAACCGTTGCGATATGCAGCAACTGGCTGCAAGGTGTTGATATTTGTACATTATACCTGAAATTAGTTTTGAATATAAAAATTGAGCGCTACGAAATCCTGCGAAACAATAACGCAATTTTAAAAATAACGAAACTACTAATTATGTTACATATAACAAAACCTGCAAATTTCATATTGATATCTGAAACTATAAATAAAGTAAGTAGGTACATGGACATACAAAAATACCCATAACGTTAGTTGGATATGAGTCAGAACGTCATTTTGTTGTAAAGGGAGCGACGACCGCGAGTAAGTGACGCATTTCTACGTGCCGTTCGAACACGCAACACATCGCAGCGCTGACGTAGCCAGCCGTTTTATTTGTTTGTTTGTAGGTACCGATCCGGATTTATAACCTACATAATATTTAATAACAAATACTTTTGAGAGCGTCGCCCGATCGATAGAGTGCAGTATCCATGTCACTTGTTGAGCATTTTGCAGAAACTACAATAATGAGGATTCTTCGTCGCGAATATTCTATTTAACCTTTCAACGACCAAGCGACAGCTGGCTGTCGGGCTTCTATTTTCTTTCTATTGTGTCTCGAATCACGCGCGTTCGAAGGTTTAAAGCAAGTATGGTTTACAGAGATAATAACAAGCCTAAAGGGAAAATTGTTTAATAATACAGAAAATATTTAATTTATACAATCTTATTTTATTTCAAAATTAACTTTACAAATAAAAATAAAAATTTGAATGCATATAATCCAGTTTTTCTTAATATTTGCAATATGCATTTTTTGACGTGACAACGTCTTAAATTAGGTTGCGGCTGGGAGTCACTTATGAAAAAGTGTAACGCTCGGTAACGTTACGATGAGTCACCGAACGAGAGAGAGGCCCGCCGAATGCCTTGCGTCTCTCTCCCACTCAACTATGATCGGTAAAAGACGTTGTCACGTAAAATCTTCGCCCGTAAAACCGACTTTACAGGCAACCATTTTTTTATCTAATGTATATCATATAATATTAAACACAAGTAAAATATTCAAAGTTAATAATCTGTCATAATCTGTGTCTTCTTGCATTTATATTTAATTTTTACAGTACTTACATTATCAACCGTTATTATCAACCAAAAACTATAGCTGTGTTATGCAGCGCCATCTTTCAAGATTCACTTTGAACTAAGTTGCGAGCAGCCTTCACACAGCGCCATCTAGTGGAATTTTCCGAAACAACGTAGGCTGTATAAGGTTTACGTGCGCAAGAAGACCTTGGGATCGCTACTAGATACCGCTTTCCACAATAAACTCAAGCTTCGCTTGGGCGCAAGACAAACAATTTTATTTGTATAGCGCGAATTTTCAAAGTTATGTAGAAAACTTTGCTTTATAATTTTAATGTTTATATTACTTACTGACAAAACAAACAATTGTACATTATGTCAAATGTCACTACATTATCACGTATTACTAAAAATATATAATTGGTACATTAGTAAATGTGTTTTGCCACTTGATAAATATTATTTTTTTACTAGTCTTTGGACATTATTAAGTTATAAAATATTAAAATCAATGTCATTATTTATAACTAATCGAGTGCTTGATGTAATATTTTGTAAGCTGATGTTTATTGCTTTGCTCTTAGAGAATATATGCCAGTTTTCAAAAAAATATTTGAGGATAATCAGATTAGAGTACAAAAGCGGTCAAAGAAGGTTCCATGTGATGATACAATCAAAATACATAATTTCCGGCACGAGAGGACACGCTAAATGGTCTGATTCAGCAGATTTTAGCTGTGTTGATAATTTGCACACATTGTGTGTTGAGTTCTAACTTAAATAACTACGTAATGTAACCTCCAGCCGACTTTCGGACTATCGTCCGGAACAAATACACGCCTGACCTACAAACACTCGCGAACGCAGAAGATAATATTAGCCATCCTTTTTTAACATCAGCATTTCAATTTGGTGCGGAAGAGATGGAGCATCTTGTTACGATGACGAGCCTCCGTTCTCAATGTCAAGTTCACCGATTATTATTAGTGCTCAATGCCACAAAACACACGCAAGCATTAAAGCGGATCGCCGGACGAGCGAATAACTACACTGTAGAGGTGATTTTTCTTTAAACTCTGCTATAATTACGAACAACGACGTAACTAGACGCGGAAAATGTTCCACATAGAGCTCACGAGTACCAAATAAACACGTCAACACTTATGAACACACATATAATTAAACAAGTGGCCCTCAGCTGACATGATATCATCATTATTTTACAAATTAGCTGACATTTAAAAACAATGTTAACCTTTTGATAAATGGGAAAGTTTTTGGTATTGTTAACATATGAATAATCTTACATTGCCGTACAACTTGCACAAAGTACGAACTCAGAAATAATTGTAATTGTAGAGAAACGACTCGCAACTCTATTATTTGTATGTTTTTAATGTTTTGAATTTTAAATGGTGAGGAGTTTAATATTAAAATTGCTCAGTGCTAATTCGTAGTGCTTTCCTTAGAAAAAACCACTGCGAGGAAATACATTACGCATTTTTCTTATCGATTTTATTTATTTTACACTTAACCTATGTATACATTATATGATTTTATGGTTACCGATTATATTGGCTAGTATATTTAACTTTATGTAATTTGCTATTACTACATCAGTGCATATAATATATACCTACAATATTTAACGAAGCAATGTATCTTACAATATATATATATATTTTATCTTATGTTTTTAGTTTTGGGTAAAACCACTTTCATCGCGTTTTAGAATAATAATGAATACTTTATTGTATAAATAGAAACTTGAATAAAATAGCGCTAGATTTCACGAGTTGGATTTCTCTCCCTAGCAGGATAAAAGACTCGGAAAAATAGAAAAGATATGTAATCATTTTGAGACGACCAACAACAATAGAGTAATTTATCGCCAAAATAATTGATTTATTAAATTTCCAAAAAAAAATTGGGCATAGAGCCACAGACGTCAAACGTCAACTGTTTTTCACTGACGTAGACCTTATTCGTCGCCATCCACCACAAGGATTAGATAAAGGCCGGTTGGATTTAGGAATCAGTGGACTAGGCATTATCACACAATTTGCTGTGGGCGACAGCGTTTTTTTATTTAAAAATTAATCGTCTATATAACACCATGTGTTCCTTATTTGCTGGGTTCATTTTATAATATTATTTGATAGCAAATTCCTCGTTTGCATATTTTCGTAGTAAATATTTATTATAAAGTTTCATTCCCTATAGACCGTTAGGGGATTTTCCAAAAACATCGCATTCACATGTAAAAATAAACTACTGAGCATTATTTTTTGTTTCCATTTTCAATAGTTTCGGCTGTGCGTGTGCGGGCGAGTTACGACACAAAAACCCTCCCTTTTTTAAATATAGATAATTATGTGAAATATAGATCACCTCAATAAAGCCTGTCGGAACAGTTTTCATTTTTTACCTTCTGAATTGACTTTAACTATATAATATCCAACCTGGTAAGTTTAATATTATTTTTCCTTAGACCCAGGCTGCTGACCAGTGTTGACAAAATTTTGCTAGTTTTCCTAAATAAACACATTATTATTACGTACAAAAAAAATCAACTAACTTGTTAAAAAGAAGTTAAATAATCTGTCGCGTACTCGGAAGTAATCGACCTCTTAACACCCAACCGACAGCCGGATGTCGGGGTATGCCATTTCATTGTAGTCCTTATATTTATTACTTACAGACTACTTTTGTATGAACAAGCTTGGTTATTTACGTTCTTGGATAAATTTCCTACAATTTAAAAAAGTAAAATTTTATAATCAATGTTCATACGTTTTTCTTTTTGGGGTAGTTGTGAAATTTGTGCCGCCATTTTGTTTATTGCGTAATGGCTGAGGGGTTATATAGGGGTATTATATACAATATTATATATAGATATATGTATATCTAAAGTGCCTTTGAAGGTGCCCGGTCTATTAGAAATAAGTGATTTGATCTTGACTTTGAATACCCTGGAAATGTGTAGAATATCCTGGGACATCAAGGAATAATAGTATGCAATTTTATTGCATGCAAAATCTACTCTACACTGTAGACTACCAACTGGTTAAATAAATAGATTTTGACCTGTATTCATGAACGTTTCACTGCAGCCCGACTCGGATGACTTTGGTAAGTTTTGATTACCCAAAAATAGCTTAAGTCTATTTGAACAACAAATTGGATTTTTTTTGCCGATTATAGATCAACCCGCTTTTATAATCATCGTTTTCCTTTCCCTCCCTTTGTATTTAATACATTACATTACCGTCTGCATATTCGATATTCAAATAAAATATTTATTTTCACGTCAATTTTTTTTTTCATTCTTCATTTTTTGGCTGACTACTTCTGAGAAAAACAGTCGAGACAAAGTCAAAGATCACGGTCTCTTTTCAAGTCCAGACATTAAAAATATTATCAAAATATTCGTGACTAACGAACCAATAGAATGTCTGGGCAAAGTAAATAATATTTCATACATTCTCTCTTTAACATTGCTTAGGTATTGGATATAATACCGGATAATACAGATTGCTGGTGTACATAAATATATTTACAATGTTGTTACCTATATTTAATAGTTTTAAACGCCAAGTGGCAAGTTTCCAGAGAACTTTCGCGAAATTCTAACTCGACTTACTATTTCCTGAAATGGGCTGAAATTTAGAAGCTACAAATAACTCAAATCTTTAATGTTATTTTATTGTAATGTTAGTAGGAGAATTTTTGACCTTAGCATTTGCATTACCGTTAGCATTGCGGTTATTTGACTGTTTTTTTTAAGCTGGAGAAAACCGAGTGTATCATCATTCCATGACAGTATTATTTAACAAAAATATTTTGAGGTCTATCAATGAAGATTTTACTACTGAACTTTTATATTACGTCACATATTTAGCGATTACTCTATTTTCGATTTACCATCATCCAAAAAATTAACTAGTAACATATGCATTGTTTTGCGATTTTAAAATAACACGGCTTAAGATTGCAATAAAAATTAGGTTGAATAAATGATAAATGTAGTGTCGGCAAAGGACGCAATAACTTATCATTCGTTCTTAAAGTCATTCCGGTCACATTGTTTCAGCCAATTTATATCCGAACAAATTTTATTACTGTTTTATTGATTTTTAAATATTCAGCTCACTACAACATTATTTTAGACAATTGGATAAATACAATTAAAAAATGTATGCGTTTTATTTTACTTGGGTCCAATATGTATTAGATCTTTCTTCATCAAAGTGCTGGTAGAGGTTAAGGGTCAACTTCTTTTATATCAGGTTCACCACTTTACTATATTACCTTCAAGGTACGAGAAAATTACTCATACCGTGATTGTGACAGTGAACTAGCCGGAATTGGGGAAGTAATGGCATCGAATTAATTCCGAGAGTGCAGTCGCTTTAGGGGTGCGTCGAGTGGGGCCCGCCACGCATTCCCGTGCAGTATCGATCGGCCGTGACGTGACTCATGCCGCCCTTGCCCGACATTCAACTCCCCACCCCAACCCCCCATTGCACACGCTTTATCGCCACTTGATACCTCTAAACGCAAATTGTTAAAAACGGTGTGTTTTTAGACTGGCTCTACGGGGCTTTCCGTCGGATTTCCCGTCATTTTCCATTGTTATTCTTACTTATTATTAATTAGTCAACTATATTTTATTAAAAGCTTTTTTTTAAACTACACTATGATGGGACTGAAGGAGTAATTCAGTTTTATGGTCAATTATAATCCACCCTAAAGGTACGGTCATGGTAAAGCTTACTTGAGAATGTTTACAATTAAGTATTGTAGCGTGTTTTAAGGAAATGCAACTTGTGTTTCAAAATTATTACATGAATATTATCTTGATAGTAATAATGTGATACTCGTAGAAACAGCTCGCGGCACGCACATTGCTCTCTGTCCAAACACAACTCCAGCCCCCTTCTCATACATATCTTCGTGTATCTTGGCTATAAGCAAGCTACCCTCGTGACCAGGGCACCCTACTAACTTTTATTTCGTTATTAGATCGAAGGGATAGACGCAAGGAGGGCTCAAGTTTATTCCACGTCTGCACGGATATTGTGTCGTAATAGTCCGGAATAATAAATGTGTTTGAATTAAACCCTCACACCAGTTCAATTTTCTTAAAATATTTTCTGTGTGATGTAAACTGTTACGTAAAAATTATCATTTTACACGTTTTCTTATTTGATTAATGAATCGAAGAGAAAAAATTAAAAATAGAATGGCGTTTGTTGTACACAATTTTCGGTAAGGAATAGATCCGATGTGGTCTCGTCTGTCTCTAATTGGCTTAACAAACGGGCATGAGATATGAAAAGTATCTACGGTTTTAATTACTTCAAGTTATTACTAACTAGAAAAAACTATTTTCCTTTGAACATTCTAAAAAAAAACTTCACTTTCATTTTATAAATAAAGATATAAATCATTTTAATGACTATATTCCTTTTGTTGTTACATCATCGCTACAAGCTTCTGTAACCGGCGCCTCGAGTTTCTGGGAAACTGGGCGAAAAGGGACCACGTGGTCTCATACATTTAGAATGTATTATTTTGCAAAATATTTTATACACGACGCGGACGTAAGGGTCTGGTGTCTAATTACTTACTGATGTACTAGACATCTAGTCGGGAGTATTGTGCGACAGGGCCCAGTTAATACTATTGGAGCTATAATTTGGGTGCGACGGATTTAGGTGCAGGTAAATCAAATGTATTGATATAATTTGGCCATTACTGAAGTAATGCAAGTGTGCCGTAGCTGTGGCAGTGCTTGGCACACACTTTCCGTTGCGCGAGGGTATGGCCGCCCGGATCGATGCCGCCCCACGTTCACGGTCAACGCCCTCCGCCCGCCCTACGCTTCCGCGTCACCGGCGCCACCGCGCGCCCTTACCCCACCCCCGCGCCCCCAACACGCCACGCTAAATATAGGCTCCTTGATCTACACGACCCTTCATGCCGCAGTTACGAAACGCAATTAGCTTCACTATTTCGAGAGAGACAGGCATTTCGTCTCTTGCAAGACAACTTGGAATCTATAATTAGGTTAGTATGCACACGGATTATACTTTGCTCTTTCACTATTCGTATTGTTGACTTTTGTGTGCATGTTGAACACCGATTACTCAAGAATTCGTTTTCTTCTCATTGTGTACTTGTACTTCGCTTTTTACTACGGCGTTTATTGAGCTTTTTATAAACAAGTCTAGAGAACCATTTTAAGACCTTATTGTGTTGAAGTAGTAACTTTAATACTTATAAGGTGCAGTTCACATTGGCGTGACAAGATCGAATTTCAATAAATTTGCGCTAAAATGAAATATTTGTAAAGAGATAAGCAGAACGATTTCTCTAGGTAGTGTATACTAGACCAACAACGAGGCCCATTAAGTTTGTTTGAAGGTTTAATTAAAAAAGCAAGGATGATTAACAAAGTTATTTAGTTCAAGTGGTCAAAGTAATCGAAAAACATTAAGGTATTTATTTCGGGTCCAATCAGACAAATAGTTGAAGCAATTTACTTGCTGAAGGTAGGCTAAGCCAAGAACATTAAAAAAACTTCTCAGTCACTCATTTAAGTTAAATTTTGTTAAAGTTAAATGCTAATTCCGTTTAAATGATGCCTGTTATTTAGATTAGTATAATCAGTTGCACCATTGCATGGTTCACGGCAAGCAAAAATAGTAAATTCGTTGACATTTCAACCCAAAACCTCGTGAGCCGCGCTTCGAAATAACTGAAACATTCCAATTGGTATGCCTTTACCTTAACATTACGTTTACGCACTTTACACTTTTATTACAAGCTCGATCTGCGCTTAGTAAGCCTATAGTTCAATATCACAAAGGCCTGTTACAAGAAAACTGCCTATT
>JAWMCH010000115.1:0-14588 GCA_033675125.1 Athetis lepigone | reverse complement strand
CATCCATCCATCCATCCATCCATCCATCCATCCATCATCCATCCATCCATCCATCCATCCATCCATCCATCCATCCATCCATCCATCCATCCATCCATCCATCCATCCATCCATCCATCCATCATCCATCCATCCATCATCCATCCATCCATCATCCATCCATCCATCCATCCATCCATCCATCCATCCATCCATCCATCCATCCATCCATCCATCCATCCATCCATCCATCCATCCATCCATCCATCCATCCATCCATCCATCCATCCATCCATCCATCCATCCATCCATCCATCCATCAGCTACTGGGGCATGTTGGTTTTGTGGCATTTTTATTTCATGCATTCGAAGCTTTAATGGCATTTACTATTTTTCTTTGGCGTGTTGCTTTTGTGGCATGTTGCTATTGTGGCATGTTGCTATTGTGGCGGGTTTAAATTGTGGCATGTAGCTATTGTGGCATGTCTATTGCTATTGTGGCAAGTTGCTGATGTAGCATGTTGCTAAATTGCGGCAAGTTGCTATAATGGCAGGTTGCTGTTAAGGCGTGTTGCTATTGCGTTAAGTTGCTATTGCGGCATGTTGCTCTTGTGGCAAGTTGAAATTGTGTCATGTCTATTGTGTCATTTTTCTATTGTGGCATGTTGCTGTTGTAACATGTTGCTATTGCGGCATGTTGCTATTGCGGCATGTTACTATTGCGGCATGTTGCATGTGGCAAGTTGGAATTTTGGCAGGTTGCTATAATGGCATGTTGCTATTTTTGCATTTTTCTATGTGGTTTTGCGCCATGTTGCTTTAATGGCATTTTGCTTTCATGGCATGTAGCTATTGGAGCATGTTAGTTTTGTGGCATTTTTATTTTATAGCATGTTGCTTTAATGGCATTTTGTATTTTGCTAATGTGGCGTGTTGCTATTGTGGCATGTCTTTTGTGGCATTTTGCTATAGTGGCATGTTGCTGTAGTGGCATGTTGCTATTGTTGCATGTCTATTGTGACATGTTGCTATAGTGGCATGTTTCTATTGTGGCGTGTTGAAATTGTGGCTTGTTGCTAATGTGGCATGTCTATTGTGGCATGTTGCTATAATGGCATGTTGCTATTGTGGCATGTTGAAATTGTGGCGTGTTGCTATAATGGCATGTTGCTATTGTGGCATGTTAAAATTGTGGCATGTTGCTATTGTGACATGTCTATTGTGTCATGTTGAAATTGTGGTATGCTGTTATTGTGGCATGTCTATTGTATCATTTTGCTATTGTGGCATGTTGCTGTTGTAACATGTTGCTTTTGCGGCATGTTATTCTTGCGGCATGTTACTATTGCGGCATGTTGCTATAATGGCATGTTGCTTTTGTGGCAAGTTTGAATTGTGGCAGGTTGCTATAATGGCATGTTGCTATTATTGCATTTTGCGATTATGGCATGTGGCTATTGCGGCATGTTGCTGTAATGGCATTTTGCTTTAATGGCATGTAGCAATTGGAGCATGTTAGTTTTGTGGCATTTTTATTTTATGGCATGTTGCTTTAATGGCATTTTGTATTTTGCTAATGTGGGGTGTTGCTATTGTGGCATGTCTATTGTGGCATTTTCTATAGTGGCATTTTGCTTTATGGCATGTTGCTTTTGTGGCAAGTTGGAATTGTGGCAGGTTGCTGTAATGGCATGTTGCTATTATTGCATTTTGCTATTATGGCATGTGGCTATTGCGGCATGTGGCTATTGCGGCATGTTGCTATAATGGCATGTTGCTTTAATGTTATGTAAATACTGGAGCATGTTGGGGTTGTGGCATTTTGAATTCATGGCATGTTGCTTTAATGGCATATTTTAGTATTTTGCTAATGTT
The DNA here is from genome assembly GCA_033675125.1 of Athetis lepigone. NCBI lineage: Eukaryota > Metazoa > Arthropoda > Insecta > Lepidoptera > Noctuidae > Athetis > Athetis lepigone. The sequence continues at coordinate 12,734 of JAWMCH010000115.1, read as the reverse complement.
GCATTTTGCTTTTGTTGCATGTCTTTTCTGACATTTTGCTATTGCGGCATGTTGCAATAATAGTATGTTGCTATAATAGCATGTTGCTATTGTGGCATGTTGAAATTGTGGCAAGTTGCTATTGCGTCTTATCTATTGTGGCATGTTGGAATTGTGGCGTGTTGCTATTGTGGCATGTCTATTGTGTCATTTTGTTATTGTGGCAAGTTTCTGTTGTAGCATGTTGCTATTGCGGCATGTTGCTACAGAGGCATGTTGCTTTTGTGTCATGTTGAAATTGTGGCATGTTGCTTTCATGGCATGTAGCTATTGGGGCACGTTGGTTTTGTGGCATTATGATTTCATGGCATGTTGTTTTTGTGGCATGTGGCTTCTGTGGCATGTTGCTATTGTTTAATGTCTATTCTGGCGGTTTGCTCATGTGGCACTTTACTATTGCGGCATGTTGCCATTGCGGCATGTTGAAATTGTGGCATGTTGCCATTGCGGCATGTTGAAATTGTGGCGTGTTGCTATGGTGGCATGTCTTTTGTGGCATTTTGCTATAGTGGCTTGTTGCTATTGCGGCAAGATGCTTTTGCGGCAAGTTGCTATTGCGGCATGTTGCTATAATGGCATGTTGCTATTATGGCATGTTGAAATTGTGGCATGATGCTATAATGGCATTTTGCTATTGAGCACTGTTGATTTTATGGCAATTTGATTTCGTGGCATGTTGTTTTAATGGCATTTTGATTTTGATAACGTGCCACTTGGCTTTTGTTGTATGTTGCTATTGTGGCATGTTGAAATTGTGGCAAGTTGCTATTGCGTCTTATCTATAGTGGCATGTTGGAATTGTGGCGTGTTGCTATTGTGGCATGTCTAATGTGTCATTTTGCTATTGTGGCAAGTTGCTGTTGTAGCATGTTGCTATTGCAGCATGTTGCTATAATGGCATGTTGCTTTTGTGGCACGTGGAAATTGTGGCATGTTGCTTTCATGGCATGTAGCTATTGTTGCATGTTGCTGTAGTGGCATGTTGCTATTGCGGAAGTTTGCTAGAACAGCATGTTGATATAACGGCTATTTGCTAATTTGGCATGTTTCTATGCATTTAGCTATTAGGGCAGATTTCTATTGTGGCATGTTGCTATAATGGCATGATGCTATTGTGGCAACTTGCTGTTGTGGCTTATAGCTATTAGTGCATGTTGCTTTTTTGCATGTTGCTATTGTGGCATATTAATTGCGGCATGTTAAAATTGTGGCATGTTGCTATTGTATTATTTTGCTTTGTAACATGTTGCATTTGTGGCATGTTGCTATTGTGGCACGTTGCTTTTGTAGCATGTTGCTATTCTGGCATGTTTCTATTGTGGCATGTTGCAATTACGGCATGTTGCTATTGTGGCATTTAGCTATAGTGGCGTTTTGCTATTGTGGCATTTAGCTACTGTGATTTTTTAGGGTTCCGTACCTCAAAAGGTAAAAACGGAACCCTTATAGGATCACTTTGTTGTCCGTCTGTCCGTCCGTCCGTCCGGCTGTCAAGACCCTTTTTCTCCGAAACGCGTCGAGATATCAAGCTGAAATTAATATCACATACTCGGGTCTGCTATCTCTTAAAGCAGTGAAAAAATCAAGTTTTTAAATCAACGCAATAAAAAGATACGGCGGTTTATATTGCAAATTTGGACATTTGCAAGGAAATCAAAACCTATAGGGTACTTCCCATTGACCTAGAATCATGAAATTTGGCAAAAAGCAAGGTCATGTAGCAAAAGTAAAGGGAATACTCCGAAAACCGTAAATTTGTAGTTAGTTCACACCAGGCGTCCGTCTGTCCGTCTGTCTGTCAATAACCTTTTTCTCATAAACGCGTCAAGATATCAAGCTGAAATTAATATCACATACTTAGGTCTGCTATCTCTCACAGCAGTGAAAAAATCAAGTTTCTAAATCAATGCAATAAAAAAATACGGCGGTTTATATTGCATATTTAGATATTTTCAAGAGAATCAAAACTCAAAACCTTCATTGACCTAGAATCATGAAATTTGGCAAAAGGCAAGGTCATGTAGCACAAGTAAAGGGAAAACTCCGAAAACCGTAAATTTGTAGTTAGTTGACATCAGGCGTCCGTCTGTCCGTCTGTCTGTCAAGAACTTTTTTCTCAGAAACGCGTCGAGATATCAAGCTGAAATTATTACCACATACTCAGGTCTGCTATCTCTCAAAGCAGTGAAAACATCAAGTTTCTAAATCAACGCAATAAAAAGATACGGCGGTTTATATTGCATATTTAGACATTTTCAAGGGAATCAAAACTCAAAACCTATAGGGTACTTCCCATTGACCTAGAATCGTGAAATTTGGCAAGAAGCAAGGTCATGTAGCACAAGTAAAGAGAAAAGTCCGAAAACCGTAAATTTGTAGTTATTTCACTAAAAAACAAATTAACGGAACCCTCGTTGCGCGAGTAGAACTCGCACTTGACCGGTTTCTTCTAATTTTGCGTATTGCATTTTTTGAAAAAAAAATTGTGTCAACAAAAAATAATAACCGCCTTCAAAAACTAAAAACCCAAAAATAACTAAAATTTCGGAAATCGATGGCAACACAAATTGAATGGCAGAAGAGAAGCTACCGACTTCCGAAATTTTTAGTGAAAAAACTTTTAAGTGTCGACTCCCAATGTTTGACTATGTATAGTATCTTTCAAAGTAATTTATTTTCAAAATAAAACTACTTACAATCTTATAAAATGAAAATAGAAACTTGAAGAAAAAGCACACATCGTCTATGAATATTTTGTAATTTTTAGGGTTCCGTATCTCAAAAGGTAAAAACGGAACCCTTATAGGATCACTTTGTTGTCCGTCTGTCCGTCCGTCCGTCTGTCAAGACCCTTTTTCTCAGAAACGCGTCGACATATCAAGCTGATATTAATATCATATACTCGGGTCTGCTATCTCTTAAAACAGTGAAAAAAACAAGTTTTTAAATCAACGCAATAAAAAGATACGGCGGTTTATATTGCATATTTGGACATTTGCAAGGAAATCAAAACCTATAGGGTACATCCCATTGACCTAGAATCATGAAATTTGGCAAAAAGCAAGGTCATGTAGCACAAGTAAAGGTAAAACTCCGAAAACCGTAAATTTGTAGTTAGTTCACACCAGGCGTCCGTCTGTCCGTCTGTCTGTCAAGAACCTTTTTCTCAGAAACGCGTCGAGATATCAAGCTGAAATTAATATCACATACTCAGGTCTGCTATTTCTCACAGAAGTGAAAAAAAAAACCGGTCAAGTGCGAGTTGGACTCGCGCGACGAGGGTTCCGTTAATTTGTTTTTTTTTAGCGAAATAACTACAATATTACGGTATTCGCAGTTTTTTCTTTACTTGTGCTACATGACATTGCTTCTTGCTAAATTTCATGATTATTGGTCAATGGGAAGTACGGTGAGCTACACATCAAGCTGCCTTCTTCATAAGCTGACTTCTAATTGTACGAAAAACATACAAAATGCGAGGTCAGCTAAAACTGGCTTTGTATAGCTTGATGTGTAGCCGTGTGTACCCTATAGGTTTTAATTTCCTTGCAAATGTCTTAATATGCAATGTAAACCGCCGTATCTTTTTATTGCATTGATTTAGAAACTTGATTTTTCACTGCTTTGAGAAATAGCAGACTTGCAGCTTAATATCTCGACGCATTTCTGGGAAAAAGGGTCTTGACAGACGGACGAACAGACGGACGGACGGTTGAGAACTAACTACAAATTTACGGTTTTCGGAGTTTTTCCATTACTTGTGCTACATGATCTTGCTTCTTGCCAAATTTCATGATTCTCGGTCAATAGGAAGTACCCTTTAGGTTTTGAGTTTTGATTCCCTTGCAAATGTCTAAATATGCAATATAAACCGCCGTATCTTTTTATTGCGTTGATTTAGAAACTTGATTTTTTCACTGCTTTGAGAGAAAGTAGCCCTGAGTGTGTGATATAAATTTCAGCTTAATATCTCGACGCGTTTCTGAGGAAAAGGGTCTATACAGACGGACGAACAGATGGACGGATGGTTGTGAACTAACTACAAATTTACGTTTTTCGGAGTTTTTCCTTTACTGGCGCTATATGACCTTGTTTCTTGCCAAATTTCATGTTTCTTGGTAAATGGGAAGTACTCTATAGGTTTTGAGTTTTGATTTCCTTGCAAATGTCTAAATATGCAATATAAACCGCCGTATCTTTTTATTGCGTTGATTTAGAAACTTGATTTTTTCACTGCTTTGAGAAATAGCAGACCTGAGTGTGTGATATTAATTTCAGCTTGATATCTCGACGCGTTTCCGAGAAAAAGGGTCTTGACAGACAGACGAACGGACGGACGGACGGATGTGAACTAACTACAAATTTACGGTTTTCGAAGTTTTTCCTTTACTTGTGCTACATGACCTTGCTTCTTGCCAAATTTCATGATTCTTGGTCAATGGGAAGTACCCTGTAGGTTTTGATTTCCTTGCAAATGTCTAAATATGCAATATAAACAGCCGTATCTTTTTATTGCGTTGATTTGGAAACTTGATTTTCTCAATGATTTGAGAGATAGCAGACCTGAGTATGTGATATAAATTTCAGCTTGATATATCAACGCGTTTCTGAGAAAAAGGGTCTTGACAGACGGACGGACGGACGGACAGACGGACAACAAAGTGATCCTATAAGGGTTCCGTTTTTACCTTTGGAGGTACGGAACCCTAAAAATCAAGAAAACTCAAAACCTATAGGGTACTTCGCATTGACCTAGAATCATGAAATTTGGCAAAAGGCAAGGTCATGTAGCACAAGTAAAGGGAAAACTCCGAAAACCGTAAATTTGTAGTCAGTTCACACCAGACGTCCGTCTGTCCGTCTGTCTGTCAAGAATCTTTTTCTCAGGAACGCGTCGAGATATCAAGCTGAAATTAATATCACACACTCAAGTCTGCTATTACTTAAAGCAGTGAAAAAATCAAGCTTCTAAATCAACGCAATAAAAAGATACGGCGGTTTATATTGCATATTTAGACATTTTCAAGGGAATAAAAACTCAAAACCTATAGGGTACTTTCCATTGACCTAGAATCATGAAATTTGGCAAAAAGCAAGGTCATGTAGCACAAGTAAAGGGAAAACTCCGAAAACCGTAAATTTGTAGTTAGTTCACACCAGGCGTCCGTCTGTCCGTCTGTCTGTCAAGAACCTTTTTCTCATAAACGCGTCGAGATATCAAGCTGAAATTAATATCACATACTCGGGTCTGCTATCTCTTAAAGCAGTGAAAAAATCAAGTTTTTAAATCAACGCAATAAAAAGATACGGCGGTTTATATTGCAAATTTGGACATTTGCAAGGAAATCAAAACCTATAGGGTACTTCCCATTGACCTAGAATCATGAAATTTGGCAAAAAGCCAGGTCATGTAGCACAAGTAAAGGGAAAACTCCGAAAACCGTAAATTTGTAGTTAGTTCACACCAGGCGTCCGTCTGTCCGTCTGTCTCGATTCTAGGTCAATGGGAAGTACCCTATAGGTTTTGAGTTTTGATTCCCTTGAAAATGTCTAAATATGCAATATAAACCGCCGTATCTTTTTATTGCGTTGATTTAGAAACTTGATGTTTTCACTGCTTTGAGAGATAGCAGACCTGAGTATGTGGTAATATTTTTCAGCTTGATATCTCGACGCGTTTCTGAGAAAAAGGTTCTTGACAGACAGACGGACAGACGGACGCCTGATGTCAACTAACTACAAATTTACGGTTTTCGGAGTTTTCCCTTTACTTGTGCTACATGACCTTGCCTTTTGCCAAATTTCATGATTCTAGGTCAATGGGAAGTACCCTATAGGTTTTGAGTTTTGATTCTCTTGAAAATATCTAAATATGCAATATAAACCGCCGTATTTTTTTATTGCATTGATTTAGAAACTTGATTTTTTCACAGCTGTGAGAGATAGCAGACCTAAGTATGTGATATTAATTTCAGCTTGATATCTCGACGCGTTTATGAGAAAAAGGTTCTTGACAGACAGACGGACAGACGGACGCCTGGTGCGAACTAACTACAAATTTACGGTTTTCGGAGTTTTCCCTTTACTTTTGCTACATGACCTTGCTTTTTGCCAAATTTCATGATTCTAGGTCAATGGGAAGTACCCTATAGGTTTTGATTTCCTTGCAAATGTCCAAATTTGCAATATAAACCGCCGTATCTTTTTATTGCGTTGATTTAAAAACTTGATTTTTTCACTGCTTTAAGAGATAGCAGACCCGAGTATGTGATATTAATTTCAGCTTGATATCTCGACGCGTTTCTGAGAAAAAGGGTCTTGACAGCCAGACGGACGGACGGACAGACGGACAACAAAGTGATCCTATAAGGGTTCCGTTTTTACCTTTTGAGGTACGGAACCCTAAAAAGGTTTTTAGGGTAAGGTAAATTAATATCACATACTTAGGTCTGCTATCTCTCACAGCAGTGAAAAAACCAAGTTTCTAAATCAATAATGCGCTTAGGGCGCTGTTGGGGTTGCCTCGTCACTGCAGCGCATCAGGGATGTTTGCCGAGGCTCGCATAAATGATTTTTATGCCATAATGAGAAAGCGAGTTGCCTCCTTGATGCAGCGGGTGAGGGGCAGCACCAACAGCCTCCTGGTCACAGTAGCAGACCGGGTAGATGGCCCTATATTAAAACATTGGACCAAGATGCATGTCGGAACAGTAAAACTTGCTGTGAAGTGAGCTTATATTTATTACGTATTTATTACTAGCTGACCCCGCGAACTTTGTTTCGCCCTATAGGCAACAAATGATCACATTTATTACTTTCTAAATTAGAATAATTTTAAAAAATTGAGTAATAAAATTCAGTGATACTTTATTTGCTATTTATTTTTTTGCATGGATTGCACTTTTCAGTGTAGCATCCTTATTTTTATCAAATGACGTCTCCCGTCCTGGGTGCGGCGGGAGGGCGTGTCAGACTTTTACTGACTAAAACCCACTCATGTTCCTTCGGTTGCCCTTTAAGGTCGTAGCTCATTACAGCCACCCGGCAGCCACTCCGCACCGACTCGCCTCCTGCGGCTAGTATTCTTTATATAGACTTGTATGGGCATGCGCTCACTATATCAACTCCGTATCGTCACCGGATCGCCTCGGTTATAAGGCGAGTCGGTGCGGAGTGGCTGCCAGGTGGCTGTAATGAGCTATGACCTTAAAGGGCAACCGAAGAACATGGGTGGGTTTTAGTCAGTAAAAGTCTGACACGCCCTCGCCGCACCCAGTACGGGAGACGTCGCGAATGCAGGACGGATTGGAAATTGAAGTCGTTTAAACTCGAATGGTATGTCGGTTGGGATCATGGGGATTCTCGAAATGAGAACTTCCTCACCTTTGAATTTTCCTGTATTGTGGCGTTTAAATCAAATAGTTCATTAATTTACTTACCACCAAACGTGTTCCGTTGCACAGTTTTGGTTGGTTTAAGTTTCGAAGCATGATTACTACGGAACCAATCTTTAGTTGTTGATTGTGCGGTGGTAAGCCAGGCACATCCAAGGAGTTTAATAATTGAATTGGATAGTTGGTGGGAAAGAATGCATTTTGTCATTATTTCTGAACGCATGTCAACCATTACTTATAGTATTTGACAGGATGGACAACAAATGTTTGACAGGTACGAAACAAAGTAACATTAAGGGAAAATGATTCATCTTTTATAATTATGTTCTCGTCGAGTTTTCATTATTTTTAGGGTTCCGTACCTCAAATGGTAAAAACGGAACCCTTATAGGATCACTTTGTTGTCCGTCTGTCCGTCCGTCCGGCTGTCAAGACCCTTTTTCTCAGAAACGCGTCGAGATATCAAGCTGAAATTAATATCACATACTCGGGTCTGCTATCTCTTAAAGCAGTGAAAAATTCAAGTTTTTAAATCAACGCAATAAAAAGATACGGCGGTTTATATTGCAAATTTGGACATTTGCAAGGAAATCAAAACCTATAGGGTACTTCCCATTGACCTAGAATCATGAAATTTGGCAAAAAGCAAGGTCATGTAGCACAAGAAAGTGAAAAGAAAACCTGTAAACAAATTTCTAGTTTTTTCACATCAGGCGTCCGTCTGTTCGTCCGTCTGTCAAGAACGTTTTTCTCAGGAACGCGTCCAGATATCAAGCTGAAATTAATATCACATACTCAGGTCTGCTATCTCTTAAAGCAGTGCAAAAATCAAGTTTCTATATCAACGCAATAAAAAGATACGGCGGTTTATATTGCATATTTAGACATTTTCAAGGGAACCAAAACTCAAAACCTACAGGGTACTTCCCATTGAACCTAGAATCATGAAATTTGGCAAGAAGTCAAGGTTCATGTAGCACATGTAGGGAAAACTCCTAAAACCGTAAATTTGTAGTTTGTTCACATTGTATCGTGACCGTCGTCTGTCCGTCCGTCTGTCTGTCAAGATCCTTTTTCTCAGGAACGCGTCGAGATATCAAGCTGAAATTAATAATATACATACTCAGGTCTGCTATCTCTTGAAGCAGTGCCAAACTCAAGTTTCTAAATCAACGCAATAAAAAGATACGGCGGTTTATACTGCATTATATTAGTATTTTAGCCATTGCAAATCAAAACTCAAAACTACAAGTCAACTCATACCAGGTCTCCATTCATTGCCCAAGAAATGAAATTAAGCAAGAAGCAAGGTCATGTAGCAGAAAATAAAGAAAAAACTCTGAAAACCACTAAGATTGCAGTTCAGTCATTTCCGTCCATCCCTACCCCGTTAGTTCCTCAAGACCCTTTTTCATAACGCGTCGAAATATCAAGCTGAGATATAAATATCACATACTTAGGTATGCTATCTCTTAAAGCAGTGAAAAACTCAAGCATGTTCTCAATCATCTAAACAATAAAAAGATAGGGCGGTTTATATGCATTTAGATATTGCGAGGGGGATACAAAAAACTATAGGGTATACATTTTTCATTAACGGAACCCTCGTTTGCGCGAGTCCAACTCGCATCTTGACCGCTCGGTTTTTAATGAATGATCTTTCTATCGGGGCGGGGACAAATCCAACGAACCAAAAACCATGAAAATTGGTCTAGCCGATCTCGAGTTATAAGTGTTGATACAAACCCGACTTTGTTTTATATATATAGATTATTTATTTTAGATTTTTATTACTTTTAGTTTTATTTTTATTTCATCTGATATAAAATTTACTAACATAGTACATAAGTTAAATTGTTACTAACAAAATGGATTGTATTGTCTGAATAAAAACGATTATTATTATTATTAAATCAATGCAATAAAAAAATACGGCGGTTTATATTGCATTAGATATTTTCAAGAGAATCAAAACTCAAAACCTATAGGATACTTCCCATTGACCTAGAATCATGAAATTTGGCAAAAGGCAAGGTCATATAGCACAAGTAAAGGGAAAACTCTGAAAACCGTAAATTTGTAGTTAGTTCACATCAGGCGTCCGTCTGTCCGTCTCTCTGTCAAGAACCTTTTTCTCAGGAACGCGTCGAGATATCAAACTGAAATTAATATCACATACTCAAGTCTGCTATCTCCCAAAGCAGAGAAAAAATCAAGTTTCTAAATCAACGCAATAAAAAGATACGGCGGTTTATATTGCATATTTAGACATTTTTAAGGGAACCAAAACTCAAAACCTATAGGGTACTTCCCATTGACCAAGAATCATGAAATTTGGCAAGAAGCAACGTCATGTAGCAAAAGTAAAGGAAAAACTCTGAAAACCGTAAATTTGTAGTTAGTTCACATCCGTCCGTCCTTCCGTTCGTCTGTCTGTCAAGACTTTTTTTTTCAGAAACGCGTCGAGATATCAAGCTCAAATTAATATCACATACTCAGGTTTGCTATCTCTTAAAGCAGTGAAAAAATCAAGTTTCTAAATTAACGCAATAAAAAGATACGGCGGTTTATATTGCATATTTAGACATTTTCAAGGGAATCAAAACTCAAAACCTATAGGGTACTTCCCATTGACCTAGAATCGTGAAATTTGGCAAGAAGCATGGTCATGTAGCACAAGTAAAGAGAAAACTCCGAAAACCGTAGTTATTTCACTAAAAAACAAATTAACGGAACCCTCGTTGCGCGAGTAGAACTCGCACTTGACCGGGTTTTTTTTATATTATTACGGTTTCTAAAATTTTTAAGCTGATTAAACCGGCTTAGTGCATTTTTGTACACAAAGAAATCCGTTATTAATTATAATTAATATAATTCTTCTGTATAATTCTAGTTGTATAGTACAATACGAAACACACCAATTAAAGAAATAATTATTTATAAATTCTTCTCGCGCCATCTGTTGGCTTCCTTGTGAACTTGAACTAGTTGCGTTTAGGTACCATTAGGTTCCAATCGATTGCGCAAGATGGCGTTGCCGTTTCCATGAGCTTTTAAAGTCTAAAATTTTAAATGGCATAATTTGATGTTTATAAGTTTACTAACTTTTGCCCGCGGCTTCGCTCGCGTTAGAAAGAGACAAAAAGTAGCCTATGTTACTCTGACGGAGAGTAACATAGGCTACTTTTTGTCTCTTTCCTTCAACTATCTCCACTTAAAAAATCACGTCCTTTCGTCGCTCCGTTTTGCCGTGAAAGAAAGACAAACATACAGACAGACAGACAGACACACTTTACCATTTATAATATTAGTATGGATTATATTTCAATTCATACGATACGAGTTGAAGAGTAAGTACCTACTTAATCTTTGAATGAAAGTACTTATCGAAGGCTATGTATTGTGTACCTACACGAGTTATCGGTATTGAATGGTATTTTTAGGGTTCCGTAGTCAACTAGGAACCCTTATAGTTTCGCTATGTCTGTCTGTCCGTCCGTCTGTCTGTCTGTCTGTCTGTCCGTCCTCGCTTAATCTCTGTGACCGTTAGCACTAGAAAGCTGAAATTTGGTACCAATATGTATAGGCGAAGCCCCCCCCCCATACCACTCCCAACCTTAGGAGCCCCATGGTTACGAAGATATCGATGATGAAAGTTTGAGGTTATGTTACGTCAATTTTGAGGTTAAGTTAGGATTTTTTCATGTAAAATTAATTATTATTTTTCATTTTGTATGGAAATATGTAAACTCAAAAAAAATTAAAACTCGTAAACCGTGAGTCTCCGGAAGTCCGGGCCTTAAAACTACAAATAAAATATTATTCTAAGTAAAATATGAACTTCCAACTCGACGGCTCATAATGGAAACTTTAGCCAAAGTTTAACTTACCTATTTCATTATATTTTATTCCAGGAATACTTACAGCTTTAAACCACCTCAAGCACTGTTCACACCACGAGGCACGAAGTATTAACTCACTACTTGGTTGTTGACACTCACCATTCTGTCGTATTTTGTAGTTAAGCTCTGCCTGCTTGTAACTTTCAGTAACATTCACGTTTATCACATTCGACTATTTTAGTAGCACTTATTTCCACTTTTAAATTATTGTCTGTCACTTTGTGCTTCGACTACCCACTGACCGCGTCTCCAGTATACACAAGTGTTGTCGACTTCGAGCTATCCAGTAGCTGCTGCAAGTCCGCAGGCCCGCCGCGTTCACAATCAGCAAGTTCAGCTCAGCATACAGAGGCGCGCAGTGGGCGCTCGCACTGTCCCGAGTGGCCGGATGGCTGGGCAGCGCTCCTCTCCTGGGTGTCAAGGAAAGTATGCTCTATTATCTGTGAGGCCAGCTTCCCAACTTCCATAGACACGTCACCAATGCAAACACGCTACACACACATTAAATCCGCATTGTTCATCACTCATCATCAAGCACACGGACTGCTGATGGTGTTCTGTTGTTGCAGAGCTTCCACACGAAAGACCTGGTAGCCGAACGAAGACTACCCACTGACCGAACGACTTGGATCCTCTCACGCCGAGCCTTGAGCATGACAAGTACTTGGGGCAAAGGACATTGGCGCAGTGTGAGTAGATACCTAAAATTTTTGGACTTCTTAAACATTAAGTACCTACTACAATCCTAATGCTGGAAATATCCGATATTGAAGTTAACATAAGTACATTATCAACAACGACACGTGCGTGCGGAACTCGGAAGCGACCGGACGCACGCGGCGGGACACGCGTCACTCGCGACGATTCCCGGTCAACTAAATAATATTAAATAATTCATAAATTCTTTCTCTTTCTATCCTTTGACACGCGCCGGCGCCGCACAGTGCGTTGAAATTAGTTTTTCCTAGAAATATGGATTTAAAAACTTTTTTCTACACAAGTTTTTTTAAACAATGATATTTATGTCATATGAATTTATTAGCAGAAAAAGGGCTGAAAACTGTGTAATACATTTAACCTCAGAGACGGTCATAGCGCTATTTAGAGAGAAAAACATAGGATTAAAGTAAGTCGTGTATTCTATTAAATGCAAATATTTTGATTTGGATGCCAACAATAAATGAAATGTTTATTTTGTATCGCCTGGTTACCTACCATATTTTTAGCTAATTAAATAAATGGATTTCAATTTATAACTTAAATCTAATTAACTTTACCTGAATTAGAGTTCACAAGTAATGTTAATGCATCGACTTATGACATTTTTGCTGATTCTCTTGTTCACAAACTTGACTACATTTAAGTTAAATGCATCTTTCTCTTTCCATTTCTTAAAGAA
>JAWMCH010000112.1:0-25000 GCA_033675125.1 Athetis lepigone | reverse complement strand
TCTGAAGCAGATTGCGACAGATACAACACTATTTTTGTGATTTAAACCTTTTAGATTTTTTTCTAGTCCTTGTTTTAATACACTAGACCCACGGTAATACAGACCCTGTCTAAGCCAGCAGTACCCCTTATAATGTAACACGTATTCGTGTAGCACATGTACGCTGATTATACGTTCAAATTTCGGAAAATTTTCGATAATTTAATGTGTTATTTGTGTTGTTGTCATTAATATAAAACCAATCGCCAAATGAAACTTACCACCCACAGTTGTTAACAAAGTTGAATCACTTCTGTAAGCTCACGGCATCTTAACTACTAACTATCAGTAGCTTGTAAACGACCAGTAATTGTAATGAACGACGGGTCGTAGTTCACGTGAATAGCGATCCAGAAGAAATCTATATCGGTACTCACAATAGACATGTCCGTATTTACTTATTTAATTCCCAGACTTCCGAAAGAAGGAATATTACTCTGTGTATTACTTTAGTCTGAAGTTTGACCTCTGTGACCTTATTAGGATTGTTAATCAGTGATTTGTATTCTTACGGTTGTGTTTTGCAACTTTTTAATATTTAACGAGCTTTAAAAGCTCCATAAGCTCAAACTCCAATCCAATCGTGATGAACTTATTTTGTTTTATGACGATTATGATCAAATGTTTATCAATGAAAACGTCATCAGCATCACTCGTCTGGCTCGCCTCTAACGAAGTGAGTTATTACATCCAACTCAAGTATGATGTTGACTCTCAAGGGAACTAAGTAGCTTTATTCATACAGTGTAATAATAATCGAAGTGATTGATTAATTCAATGGAGCCAGCTGCCGTGTGATTGAGTCGCATTCTGCATATCAATTGCTACCAATGAAGCTCGGACTTTGGCGGCAAGTCAGCCGCCTGCATCCATGCAATACAATAACCTCTATAGTAATATATCTTTCTTATTTAATAGACATGAATCACGACAAATTTATAGCACTACAATATCTATTTGCATTCACGCAACGTCGCCTTGCTACTATAGCTCTATTTTCAGTATATTTTATTTGTTTTTGATGTGTTTTATGGGTTGTTTACATAAATTACGACTGCAATCAACTCAAAATCAACAGTACTGTTAACTGACATTTTAATTAAATTTTATTATCCACTAACCGGTACTTATAACGCTTCCCGCATGCGCAGCGTTAACTTACTTTACTCAAATAAAATATGTCTAAACCATCAATTACGGTGCACAGGTAGAATGTCAGAAGTGGGTATTAAAGCCATAATAACCATATAGAGTGAAAATAACCCGGAGATTGCGACATTTTGAGACTGGTGATCATTGCTCTACTTGAGGTTGTCGTTAATTTGAATAAAGTCGATGTTGAGTTAGTTGTTCGTGTGAGGTGAGTGCTGGTTCGAGGACTGGTTGAGTAGTAGTCGCCGGGCCGGCGGCGCCTACGCAAGGTGGGCGGAGGTACTGGCTCATGCACTTAGTTGATCTTGAATTGTTTACTGCCTATGTCGCGTATTCGTCATTACGTTTTATAGTTGACTGTAATCAAAGCCGGTCAGACATTCCTACGGTTTTTATCGTAAGGATAAATCTACGAAACAGGTGTGTAGTGTGTAGAATATCTTAATAAAGACGTTTCAGCAATCAAAGTCGAGTGTTTTATGATTTGTGTATCACGTGATCCGTGATCTATTTTTGGCCGACCATAAATCAAGTAATGATTTATAACCAGCCAAAAATGAACTAATGGTTTTTTATCAGGCTGTATTCTTACAAAGTATTTCTTTTTCTATTTGTTTTAGCTTTAAGTCATCGATAGTTAATAAATAAATACTTAAATAATTCTATGCACGTTTTCGAACGGAGCTTATAGGTAACATGTGTATCTATTGAATTTGTATAATACATCAACCCCCTTAAATTAAAAATGGGCAAAGTGGCGCCTAAAAACTGTATTTGTGTGATGATTCAACATTATTAACGAATAACTCATTTTTCTTATCTCTATGACTAACCATTTCCAATAAGAATTACATACATCTTCACTTCACAAACCGAATATCATAAATTAAACCAGAAAATAATGATAACAACTAACACAGTCCACTCTACTACATGCACGCAAGAGTTACATGTAACAAAGAATTTTACATGTAACAAGGTATACATAGCTTGATATGCGCACAATCTTATAAACAACGCTACAATCTCAAATGGAATCTAAATGTTATCTCCCATATCTGCAATAAACAATACAAGTCGAATCGCGACTCGATGTGGGCGCTCTCCATTGAACAGATATTCACGGCCTAATAATGTATGTGCACCGATTCTCCATATATTTAAACATCTAACTTATCTCTCTATCTTACAAATCTCGATTTATCACAACACATTTTTGAAATAACAAGCTAGTTATTTCAAAAGTTTGTTGTGATAAATCGAGATTGTGTTTCATTTTATCGACGGAATCCATGAACTCCAAAAACAACAATTGTTTTAAATTTTAACCCTCTGTCACTACTTCAAAGATTGCTCAAATGTATATCATTAAATGGTAAGCTCATTCAATTACCCAGTGACTAAGTATATACGAAATGACTGAAATTTCAGAACCTTTAAATTGTTTTGGTAGCTAGGCAGTTTAGTTGATAAAGAACTTAGGTACAGTCGAAACTAGGGATTCATATCTCATTAACATGCAGACGAAGTCGCGGCCAAAAGTTAGTCAACCATAATTTCTTGTCGCACTTCTACCGTCGCGCGTCGGCGTCGATTACAATATGTTTACGATGTGGGGTGTGTAAATATTATCAGTCGATGTATGTGATATAATTACGGAGATAAATCTCACAATTTCAATAGATCCTTGTTAAGCAGACCAGTTTCAATTAAAAATCTTGCGACAGGAGCTTCTAAGCTTTGAATATTGAGCTTTTCTTAAGCTTATTACGTGTTTTATTTTTGAGCGGTTTTTCTGACGATACTTTTTAAAGCTATTTTCTACAGTAAGAATGAAAAATATTTTCACTCTCATCGTACAAAATTTATTAATTTAACTTTATGCAACGCTGTGAGAATTAACGTGTTTGTCATTCTGACCGTACAAAATTAGCTTAAAAATAGTAAGTATCGTCCGAAACACCACTCAAAAATATGAATAATGAAATTTGTTTTTTTACGCGGACCGGGCGAATCTGAGCGGCCGAAACACGTACCAAGCTTTTTTTGGTTGGCTATCATTTTTGCTGTTACCTTTTATTCTACAAACCTCGTAACTTAAAGCTCAAGCACCGAAGCTCTATTATTTATATTCTTGTAGGGCCTTCGGATAAGAGTCTTGATTTTCCCTTTTGTTTCTGAAACGTGGGGCTGCTCTGAAGTGTCATTATGATGAAGCAGGAAAAGGTTAAGCTCGACAGCATACAATTTTTTACTTTGAAAACAGTCACCCCATTTTTGAAGTAGACCTGCCAAATATCATTCGCTTCAAAGAAAAGTCTGATGCTGAATATAAGACACAAACTAGTCTTTTGATAAAGTACTATCAAGTAATAATACCTCTAAAGGATACTAAAATATAATAAGTAGGATCAATATCTTAAATTCTTAACATAACTCAACAAATTGTTGACCTGCACATTATATTTATGAATTAGATCTGTCACATGATAACAACAACGATTCTAACGGCAACATTGGCTAATCCTACTTTTAAATTGCATTTGAACCAGTAATTGTTACCATTGGGTAACAGAATAGAGTTGTGCCAACAATTATCTAACGGTAAATTATAGAACGATTTAAATATCAATGGGAGTGCATGCCGCTGTTTATCTAGTGAGGGCTGCATTAATTTGCATAGCATGATTACTTTAACAAACTGGATCATATATCCTATATCTTTGTACTGAAATGCGTGCTATCTTCATTTTCATCAGTTCGTTGTTTTGTAAACATTTTATTCCTAAATAATACTTGATATACTTTAACTTAAAAAGAGTATTCGGAAGAATGTAGTTTTTTTTTTTTTTTTTTTTTTTTTTGGTGAGTGGGAAATCATCCAATGACTGCTCCCGTCCTGGGTGCGGCGGGAGGGTGTGTCAGACTCTTACTGACTAAAACCCACTCATGTTCCTTCGATTGCCTTTTATGTTCCAGGGTCACGGTAACAGTTATAAACATAACATTCCGCAACCCCGGCAGGCGTTGGCCCTGTTGGGCCCCTTCCTGTGCTGAATGAATGTAGCTGTCGTTTAGATTTTATAAGCATTTTCAATTAACATTCAATTTAAATAAATTTTCTCTTGGTCCTGTAAGGTGACCTGTTTGTTCTATAAAATAGATGCACCACTACACCATCAATACTAAGTAAAGTTGTAAGAACCGACAGACAAACGTATGGCGATCGTGGTCGCCGGCGACAGACCAGCGAGTTGTCACTTGACGTAACGTTACGATCCCGAAGCCGACATCTTATTACCGAGCGCAGCACGGTGCTGGCTGCATTTCCACACTTCGTATTCTGTCTATCCCGTTGTAAGAAACCGTGACGACGCATACATACATACATTATACGAATACATATTTAAACAAGAACAGGGTAAAGGATCATCACATGTAAAGATCCTAAAGACATTTCAAATAACCAATAAATTCCACCTCTAACTTCACTATGTTTGGACATTTTATTTTAGACAGTCACCGGTCGTGCCGGACAGTTTACTAGTTATAAATACCGTCGGTAAATAAACAAGAATTTGTAGCTCCCGTTGCTTCCGATAATTGGAACACAATTTCTGGACTTGCCGGCCAGTTACAGCAACCATTATGAGGATGTTAGAGCGATTACTAAGATAACTTGGACAAATAGTTTCCTTCAACGTCTCGTAAATCATGGATAAAAGCTATAATTGGAGCTGCACGTTAAGTCAAGCTTACTCGATAATCAGGAATGTGGAAGCTGCTCAAGTTTTTTTGTGTAATCACTTATAGGGAGAGGCAATAACCATACCTGTACACTTTGAAATACATAAATCACTTAATTTCTAGCTATTATCTTAGTATTTGCCATTATTTCTATGGTATTTGCGATACCTTTAGCAGACAGCATATTTTCCTATGTCATCTTAACACAATAACCTCTTGGTGTACCCTTCAAAATCCAACCGTTCTAAAAGTTTAAACAGCCCATAAAAGTGCATACAAATAAATTGAAATTGTAACAAATCGTTTCTCAAATATTTATGTATTGAATATCCCGCATTGACCCGAAGATACTCAGCAGAGTAGCGTCGTTAGTTGCTCCCCGCTGAGTCCGACGTGTGAACAATTTAATTGGAGAAGCTAGGGGAACAGCCCCATTCATACAGACGGAATTATTGAAACGAGACGCACGTCATTAACGTTTATTTACATACAAAATAAAACTTATTTATTTACATGACATAATAACAAACATAAAACGTAAATTGGGTGTCAAGACTTGAAAGTTTTATAACCTTCTCATTCACAGGGCGTTCTCTGTTTAGATATCTTTCATCCAAACACAATAAAAATCTGTATACCGTTCGGAAGGGCACAAAAACACGTATTTTCATAAACAAACACGTTACAATATCACGTCGGACGGTGAGAAAATGTCTCTATTTGTGTGTAAACTCCTAAAGTTACGTATTACACCCACGTACAAGGTATTAGTTCAAAAGCTTTGGAGTTGAGTCCGTATTCGAAATACGTGCATTTACATTCACAACTATAAAGTGTAGTGAATAGAACTGAGATGTATTCAAACCTTTATTTATGGTGTTGGCATACATAAAGATTGATGAATGTGCAAGAAACTTTCTTGGTATATGAGAATACGGGATAACACTTTAAAATAAGGTACCTAAATCAATGTTAATAAATTTTATAATTGTGAGAGCAACCCTTTCTCTTTCTTAACGCTTTTCGATTTCGATGAAATTCAGTAAGCTTAAACGCCAAGTTCGAATCTAGACTTTATTTTATTTGGCTTCGATTTCGACTGCATATGCATCGCTTGGCGACATTTACGAGGACGAAGTCGCGGGAAAAATAACAAATTTGAATCGAAACTTCTGTTAATGATTCGTAAATAAAAAATATATGAAATAGGTAGGTATATTCAGTCAGTATTATTGGGTATCCATAAAGTTATTGACATACTTAACCGGCAATTTATTTGTAAAATAGCGTGTAATATGGCTTCGATAACGACTGGTAATACTAACGTAGATAAAATTACATAAAAGCGAGGCTTTTCAACTACTGGTTGTAGTTCGTAAGTAATCGAACTATCTACTTATCGGGACTTTGCAGAGTCTATGACCTGGTATTTGCATACTGATCTTGTGTCAGACATAATGTTTGCGCTTTACGATCTGAATGTAGACAGAGATAATGATACGTGATCGGATAACGCAATTTATACAACGTAAACGTCTATAGTAAATGTGACGTCGTAAATAGAAGTGGGAGTCGATAAGAAAATACAAATATTTTCTATTGAGTCTCGTTCCCTCGATAGCTTAGTTTAGATTTATCAGTACGTGATATTTTATAGTTTTCAGAGCCAACTTAAGTTATAAACATTGTAGCTCCAAGCTAGAAAGAAGAACATTAAGAAGTATCTCTCCCTCGGGTCGGTCCCTCATGTCTGAGGATCGTGTTCAGCACTAGGGTTGCACCTGGAGCGGATGATCCGCCTCCACCGGTTTCTGTCCAGCGCTCCTCTTACAAGGGTGTAAAATTTGTATGACGACTAGTCCTTTAGTTGATCGGCCCATCTTGTTGGTGAACGACCGAACGATCTTTTGCCTTCGGTGTTCCCAACCACAAACAATTTTTCCAAATTCTCGTCCCCACTGCGCACTGTGTGGCTAAAATATGAGAAGATACGTTGACGGCATAAGGAGAACAACCGAGTTGTTTTTAGGAGTTGAGCCAGGATCGATGCATTGGAGCGTTTCGATGTCTACAGCATTCTTCTCCAACACCACATTTCAAAAGCATAAATACTCTCGTCTCTCTCTTGCCAAAATTGCCCACGTTTCCACTCCATACAAGAAAATAGGGAATACCAGGGCTCGTATCAATCTGGTCTTAGTTTTGATACCTATTCCTCTCTTCTTCCAGGTGTTGTTATGCCTGGACATACCATCTTTTGCCATCCCGATCCTCCTTTAAGAAGTATACATAATTACAAACATCGTTCCAAACTTTAAATCAACATAATTATTACGAATCTAAACTTCTTCTGTGAATATTTTTACGAAACACATGTGCATGAACTCATTATCAAACTAATAAAAACAAAATAGTATACAAACGGAAGATACATAACCCTTAATGAATCTTCCATGTGAGCAATTAAAACATTAGGTTCTCATAGAACATGTTCCTAGAATAATTTTTTGTACGTTGACATCCGTTAAAGACTAAAACAACGCCGACATAAAAAAACTATCGCGACAAGATCTTAGAACAATCAGACAGATAACGCCAATTGGTAAAACCGAGACATAACTAATTTTGTGACTCTAAAACGAATTCCCAACTTTTGCTGCAGTATTTTAAACCTTAACAACGAAGTAAAAGAACATGTAGAATTAAATATTTGGCTAATTCAAGCGCAGTGACATCTCGGTCAGGATATAAATAAAGAGTGGGTCGAGGATATATAGTATCGCCACCCGCGGGGAGACGTTGGATTCGGTCCAGCTTCAGACACACTCGAGCTAGTCTAGTGAAAAGTAAACGAAGCTGAAATTGTGATTCATCCTGACTTGCGTTCCTTAATTTCCTTTTCGATCTTGGTAATCAGAGTTCTTTGAACTGTTAAAGTTGAAACTAAAATTGCCTGTTATTAACTAAGTAATACCAGGCACAACCAAAAATGTAATAAATAGGTGCTTATTATTTATGTCTAGAACCGTTCACTGCAATTTACGTTGATGTGTTGAAACAAAAACTTTGCTGAAACAACCGTTAGCTGACTAAGATTGATTTAATACCTACTTTCTGTGTCGGCGGCAACATACAAATCACCTAGGTACAAATTCTGTACTTAGTACCTAGGCTAGAATTTCTGTTTACTGATGTACTAATATATAGATATTTTCATTTCATAGATTATGTTGCTACGTCAGTAATAAGGAAATATTTGTATAATGTAGTCTCTGTGTAAATCTCATCTTCCGTCTGGCGCCCCTTCCTTAGTAGGTCACTATCCAACCGCCCAACAGAATCACACTCAATGCAGTGTTTTGCACTTTTCCTTGTCGATTCATCAAAATCGTGTGTCTATAAAACATGATGTGTCATTGCAAGTTTGCATGAGACAGCAAATTCTAAGAATTTAATTCGTTTAGTGCTAATATGTCAATAAAATTTTAACTTCCTAACGGATGTGACTATTTGAACAGCCAAAGATTTCGAGCCAAAGACCACAACAGAACTATATTATTGTTAATGTGTAGTCTGGGTTGACTGGTAGAGAGCGCCTAAGGCATTAAATCCGCCCTTGTACACCTGTGCATGAAGTTTAAATAAAATAAAAATAAAAAAGTAGTCATGGCTGAAATTTTGAAGATAGAAGAATTACGTAGTTAATAACATAATTATGCAAGACTAGTTTTTATATGAAACACTAAGAACAACTTTTTGTCAATATCAATCTTGCACTTGCATGAACTGACTTTATGAGCTAAGCGCATTTCCGTCCTAGCAAATGAAACCACTCCTACGGCAACATCCCTAACTGCAATGACGACAACAAATGCTTTCGATCTTGACTTTCTCTATCCTTCAAGATCGAGACAATTTACAACATTATATGTTAAATTATATGAATTATATGTTACTTTAAAAGTTAATAAGTTTTGTCCTAATTTCTACGTTGATATTTCTATTCCATTGTCTAGTAAATATTAACTTGTACAAAACTCTTCATAAACACGCAAACATGAACTCATCAACCCAAAATTTTTGCAAGTTGGTAAGCTTAGTAGCTTTTTGTCTAAAAAGCTACTAAGCTTACTAACTTGCAAAAATTTTACCATGGGAGAGTTCCCATATCTAACGACAAGGTGATGTTACTTCGCACGAAAGTGCATTCAAAAACTGATTTGGTTGGCTTGGTGTAGTTGAAAAATAATTTTAATGCATGGCTCAATTTTCTTTGAAGCAATAATCCAACTTCTAAACTCCGATTGGTATAATTTCAACATATTCCTTCTCAGAAACGGTATAGACTAATTTATCTGTGTTCGTTTATACGTTCAACAACAACACTATCCTAGAAACAGTTCGCAGTAGCAATGTGTGTGACTTGTGACATAGGTATCGATTAGTATCAATGACATCTTCCGAAGCACTTGACGCAGGTCGACGTGATGATGCAAATTTAGCTCCACCAGCTGAGTGCAATGCTCGGCCTGGCGCCGCACCGCACTAGGTCACAGCCCTGCTCGCCTATCGAGATATATTCCGCTCATTCATTATATATTCCGCAGTTTATATGCGTGTCCATTCATCAGGCAGATAGAGTATACGGAAGAGAGTCTAGTGAAATAACTTTCGCCCTTCTCTACATACTATTTTGCATGTTCTCTACTATTTCAAAATTCCCGTAATTTTTCCCTTTTATGCAGACCGTACTTATTGTTGCAATCATGGTTTCCACTCCAAACTCTCCTTAAGGGTTATTTAATGAATATGGTAATGTTTTGTTTGACCCAAACTTCTCAGGTAACTACTTTTTCTGACTCCTTTGAAATGCACCTCGTGCGACAGGTAGGGATTGAACTTACGCAGGAGACACCTTTTTGTTTATCTGATCTGCTCAAGTTTTTAGGCCGTTACTGAACAATTGAACCATTGGTATTTTTAAAAGGTTATTGTCTCTACTTCTGAAAAGTGCTCTTAAACTAAAGTAATTAAGAAGAATCTCCACGTGATTTATTTCTCAGCTAAGCTGTTTTATAAACAAAGTACCGACTAGCTAGCAACAAGTTACATAAAATGTAACTCATTAAACAAGTTTACTTAGTGTTAAAACGACTTGAGCTCAGAGTATAGGTACTGCGAATTACAATAGCTTTATAAACTCTTGATAAGCATTCCTGATAATTTTCATATCACACTCGAACATAAGTTTTTCGTATACCACACTCAAAGAAGTAAGATCAACAGACTGATAGAGCATGTGGACGGCAGCGACCTTCACATATGACATCATAACGTCTCATTACTGTAAGGCAAGTTATGAAGTTACGCTTAAGATCATATCAAGCACTCACCAACTTATATTTGATCCATCTCCGTTGACGGTAAGGTGTTCCGCAACAGAAAATCCAAAATAAGAGCCTGGCTCTCCAAATTTTATCACAGGGATCCTCGGTTCCAAATTGAAACTTGTGACACTGTATAAAATGCACATAAATAAAACACTAGCGCACCTAACTTTAGCCATAGTGTTCACCGTTCGTTATATATTCGTGTTATAAATCGAGTTATCGCACCAATTCACTGTCTCCCAGTTATTATTTGGCACATCGCGAGTTTCGTATAGTTGTGTCGTGCGACGTCGAGACCCCCAGCGCGGTAGCCGTCCGCCAGCCGAGTCAGGCAGAGAGTTCCCGCTAAACTCAGCTCGTATCCGTGCTCATAACTTGTTCTACACGGCTCGGCGCTCGCGAGGCGCGTTCGTGGTAGAGGCATTTGAACTCATAAACTCTGACAACTTTTTATTGGAACAGCGCCATCTGGCGAAATGCACCAGTTTTAAGTAGGTTCGAACTTGAATACAAGCTATAAATACCCGCCATGTTTTTTTAGTTTTTACAGAGCCATCTAGTGTATAGATCATTAAATAAAAAACTTGAGCAGAGCCATCTAGTTCATTTTGAAGGTAACACACTTGAGAAGTACCTTGTAATAGAGAACGCACAGTAAAATATCGAAAAATAATTTAAGGTTCTTATTTTCGTTTTGGCCTAGGATAGGTGATAAATTCAAATCCCAAATCTGAATACACCCTGTATTCAGATTTGGGATTTGAATTTTCAAAAAATTTGGATTTTTGGAGTATGGCGGATATTTGGGAAAGTAAGTAAAAAAATAAGTCATTCAAATAGGCTGGTTTATTAATAAATGTATTACAATATTCGAGAAAAAAATAACAAAATTAAATTATGTCCCGACATGGTAAATAATTAATCATAAACTAGTCTTTTACTACTCTCTCCGGTACAATTTTTGAAATTCCAATTAGATTGTGATTGTTTTTAAATAATTTAACAATTTATCATAGAAAAGAATTAAATAGAATACTGATCAATCGTT
The DNA here is from genome assembly GCA_033675125.1 of Athetis lepigone. NCBI lineage: Eukaryota > Metazoa > Arthropoda > Insecta > Lepidoptera > Noctuidae > Athetis > Athetis lepigone. Next base: position 13,624 of record JAWMCH010000112.1, on the reverse strand, counting down.
GCATTTGGATAGTACACTAATAGTAACTTCAATTACCGACACATAATGCCTTACGATCTAGAATAAGGCTGAAGACTCCTTCAAGAAACTTCATTGACTTATGTCACGTTATTGATAGTAACCTACATGTGTGTCGTTACTATAGCAAACTTCGCAGCGGTGATGGTAACACTTGAGCTTGATGACGAGCAGCTCCTAAGGTATTCTTTTCAGCTTGCAGCTGAAACGAGTATACAACCGAATCGCAAACAGCATCGGTCTAACATTCAGACCATCTCGGTTGCAAACTCGAGACCAATCGATTGGCATTTGACGAAACCTATGTCGCGCCAGGTAGGTTTTTGGCATTACAATACCTCAATGTAGAACGACTAACGTCACAGGTACTGTAACACCATTCGGACCTCGTGATATATTTAGGGTAGGGGATGGAAGGTGAGCTCGGTCTGTGAGTGCGCGAACAACAGGTTCAACTGTGAGTCCAAGCCTACGTTGAAGACCTTCACAAGTTGGGCGACGGCCTGGCCCGGCTCCCTGCGCACCAAGGCCACTCCTGACACCTTCATGAGATGCACCTCCGAGTCCGCGGATCCGCCACCAGTAGTTGCCAGCTTCACGTGACATGTGACGTCTACATGAACGTATTTCTCAACCGCCTTTCCTCGCTTTCCTGGTACGTCTACATATTCTGTCTTCTCCTCAGCTTGGGGCAAATCTGCGCGGAATACGCTAGCTTCACCCAATAGACCCTGCAAAACAAAACAAATAACGTTGATATAAATACAAACGGATCTTAAAACAACGGACAAGGTTATTTAATCAACTCCTATGTTCTTGGCTGGAAGCCAAAGTAAAATGTAATTAGAAATTGTCCTTCTGCCAAAGTATCTTGAACTTTGACACTAGTATAAATAGAGACGTAAACAAGTCAGTCAAAACGAAGTTTTATCGTATGATCTGTCTTTGAACATGTGTATGGTATAATGGCCACTTGCCAAGGGGTGTTACCTACTTTTATTATTAATTATAATTCTACAGCGTCATAAGAAATGTTACTTTATTACATCACAAAGATTTTGGCTACCAACCCCATTTCCTGTGATGGTGAATTTCATGCCCGGATGGATAGCACGAGTTTCCATTCCCAGACCTTCAGGATGCGAATCAGACCAGAAGTAATTCTCCGGTGCGTTAAGAGTGTCTGGTTTGAAGGTAATGCGCTTTCCATATCCCATGCCGATGGACTGCAGCAACATGCTGCGACCCTCGAAAAGATGCCTCCTGCTACCGGCAGGCTTCACGCGGTAGTAGAAACCAGGAATGATGCGAGGATCTACATAGGTTCCTAAAATGAGAAGATTTATTAGAATAACGCAATTTAACAGTATGTGCCAGTATAAGCAAAAGAATTAAAAAAGGATAAAATAATTACCAATAACGGGCAGTTCATATTTCTCTAAGCCAACAATGCAATACTGGCAAGGAATGTCTTTGATATCGCCACCATTGACGGTAACCCTTCTAGAGGATGATTCAATGCCAGGCTTGAGCTCGTAACCCTTCCTAAGCTGTTTGATGCCGATGGCAACGTTGAGCACCCTGGTCACGGTCGCGTTTCCTCTACCTTTCTTCAAGATGGCCACACCAGTCACAGGTACTAATTTAGTAGCGCCATCATTTTCATACCACTCAACCTTGCAAAGAGTGTTGATTTTGACTTTCTTGTCAATAGATCCGTTATCGTGAATCTTCTGCTCAATTTCAATTTGATTTTTCTGTAAATAAGTAAAGGTATTTGGTTAGAACCCTATTTTAATAAATAAAGAATTTAATAAAACCAGTTTGTAAAAATAAAGCTGTTCATTACCTGCTGTTGAACCACTTCCAAAATTCCCTGCGGTTCATGATTAGCGTCATAGATCGTAAACTTGTCTCCAATAGAAACGGCCTCGATCTCAAACACAAATCCTTCAGGCCTGGAGTCAGTCCAGAAGAAGTTATCATTCTCATTGAGTTTGGATCCAACAGGCTCGAATGTCAGACGTCGAGCGTATCCACGGCCAATTGATTGCAGGGTGAGGGCCTTGCCCCCGAACAAGTATCTCGGCTTCACTGATAGCGGAGGGGCATCCAGAGCCTGAAAAATTAAGGATCACATTACTAATCACGATAATAAAAATAAGAAAAGTTTTATACTTCTTAAGTGTCATTAACCGATAAATAGTTTTCTGTTTTTAGTTAATAAATAAAAAAGAAAATTATTAACAATTTGAATTTTTAAAGTCTCATTTATTTACTTATTTATTGTTTCTCAAAATCAAGTTCGTGATCAGTTATGACTATTTTTCCGAATCATCATTAGTTCTAACGCTACTAGTGCTTGTGTTAAAATGAGTGAATATTTTAATGACTTTTATAAATAATCGAATAATTTTATATTTCCCATATTTGCATTCACGATGAAATGAAAAAATAATCATATCAAGACCACCAAAAAGTAAGTTTTTGAAATAGAACATTGATATGATTAACAATGGCGTAATGCCCTTATGAATGATACTTATGGTTTACCTATTATGGACATAACATGCTGCCAGCCAGTATGTCACTATCGACCTGTCGGGTCTCTGCCGGTTCTTGAAGTTTGTATGTCAACGCCGCTCTGGGCGAGGGTCTGAAAAACTGGACGATCCACATACCATCGCCTACAACGGTGCACACAACTAGTGGCAAATCACGCAAGTCAACAGTGTTGAACGTTGATGATATTTTCAATCTGGAAATGTCAGCAACGGACACCGCTACTCACTGAACTAACACCCCACTACCCTACTTTTCCAAATTCCCCTGGATTGCTGAAATCGACTAGTGAATGTTTCAGAACTCGATTTGTATAAAGACAGGACGCCAATCACCATTAGATCCTATGACAGCTTCTTTAGACATCAGGTATAAGGTTGCTTTTACAATGTTAGACTTCTTTAGAAAATTTTAACATGATTACCTATAAATTTTACATTTCCATTACAAGTGAAATAGTTTAGTTCTTTAAATTAATTCAAAACAAAAGCAATTTGTAGAAGAATACAATTACAACAGACTATGTAACTTTAGGTACGATTTTCAAAGTGAATCAAAATTGTAAAACATTTCTATGTCAACCTTATGCATCGTGCTTGTGGTGTTCAAAAATTTATTAAGAAAGACATAACTTACTAATAATTAATCAGTATTAAATGTCTATCGATTGTGGTTACGTACTATGGAATTTTGCGAAGATTCTTATTAATTTAGTTTTGTTATTTAAAATGTATAAAAGAATATTTGAATAAGTAGCCTATTAGTATTATTATCAAGAACTTTCGTTTATTCCATGAACATTTTTGTAAGACTTGAAGAGACTCACCATCCTCTTGATTCTGAAAAGGATTATTCTTACAAAAATGTTCTAATCTAACCACAACCGATTTACTTAACTTGAATTAAAATATGGAAAAGAATTGTATAGAGAATTAAAAATATATGTAATTTTTTTTTTAATTTTTATACTAAAACAAAGTAAAGAGTTATATCAGCACGATTAGCAGATGTCTAAAGTCAGCTGTTACGACTATCCAAATTCAACTCACATAGCATTCTTTCATTGACATAGTCGTTTCTTTCGCAATCCAGTTTTAAATAATTTTGCCCGATTTCATGGATCTTCATAGTTTTTCTGTTTGTTTCCCAAGGGGAGCTCGACAATGATGATACAAAAGCGTTTCCAGATTGATTCACATTACAGATTTTGTCGATGGTTAAGCAACATTCAATGTGATCATGTGGAAAATGGTCAGATTATTATAGTTCATTATTAGCTTTTGCCTATTTTTCATAAGCTTCGAAATGTGGAGGATTGCGTGTAATTCGTTAGTCAACGCAATCGTCAACACTTCTTTGGTACAAAAAAGACAATTTCCCACAGACCGGCCATTCGATTATGAATTTGCGACAATGTTTAGACATAAATTAAATGTCTGATCTCACCTGCATAGGTCTGACTTTGTAACGGAAGCCGGTTCTGACGCGGGGGTCGATGTACACGCCAATGACTGGCATCTGATGAGGAGCAGGCTGCGGCACGCGGTACACGGCGGGCACATCACCCAGCGTGCTTGCATCCAGCAGCACCTCCTTACTGTACGCACTGTCAGACCAGAGGCCCTTGCTGGGGACATCGGTTGCCTCCTACGAAATTGGACGACACATGATTACTGCATTCTACAACACCATTTATAAACACGCCACTTCAGATCATATTCATACATCAAGCAAGTCTGAATCTTCGAACACTTCTTCAAAGCTCTCGAAATCATCGAAATGTACTTTTACAGCAAGCATTTCAGTTGATTTTTTTACAGATTGCAATAATTAAATTGAAATTAGAACAATGACCGACCCACAGGCCGTTGTTTGAAACAATAAAGGAATCAATTCTAAACATAAGCACATCTTCCTACCTAGTTGGCAAAGCTGTGGCGCCCATGTGATATTTCATAAACTGCTGCCAAAAGTATGTAAATAAGAAAGACTACGCCTTAGTTGTTGTTCTACTTTTATTTCCGAACATGACAACTATCAACGGTGGTTAAGTAACAAAATAGTATGAGGATATTTTGTAGTGTCTGTCTACAACGACACCATTGTATTGAAATTGAAACCATGCTTTATTTAAACTAATTGAATATCATTATTGCGACATGGTATGGACAACAGTAACTCATGGCATACAAGTGGCGCCGGCAATCAAAACAAATTGATTTGTTAATAGCATATATCAAGTAGGATCAAAGTCCAACCGTCCGAAATAATGGAACGAGTTATTTTTAGAGACATTTCCTTCGAGCTCTTTCGGCTGTTAGAGGCATTTGCTGTAAATTCTGCTGCGCCCACGCGATTGTGTAGTCGGTACAGGAAACGATACAGCTTCTTGGTGAGGCCCGCGTCCTAAATCAAGTGATGAAGACTATGACCTCCTAAAATTTTATATAGTCGGAAACCTAACAAATTCTGATTCCGACCTTATTAGCCGCATGAGTAACGAGCCAGGCGAAGCGTGATAAATGCCTAATCAATTTGAAGACAGTCAAATGCATCTAAGAATGTTTGTCTACGTATAACTTTATGACGATGCTCAGAGAGGTGTTATCGTTATGATAATTCTAATTACACCGGTGTCTAGACGCGGGGGAGTCAGTGTGACGCCCTACGACGTTGATAAAGCGATAAACGTACTCAAGAAACGTGCGACATACTTTACGAAATTGGTAAACACGGGACTAAACAATTTTGTTGTAAATGATGAAATCGTAAATATTTTTAATGGACGCTGAAATACGTCGTGTATTTACTAAACATAATCTGAGGGAAGAGAAGACAAGCTTATTGACTGAGATTTCATGAGAACCGGAACACTATTTATAAATTCGACAATGTTGTAACTTCTACGTAATCTCTTTTTTTTTAAGACACGCCTTTAAAATCTTGCCAAGTTTTTTTTAACGAAACATTGAGCATAAATTTTCTTATACTTACAGGAATTTCTAACTCCGGGAAAGCTTCTTCTCCATCGCTTTCATAGTCGCTAGGGGCAGGGAATGAGGCTTTTGGCGTGCCCTCAAATTCCTAAAACAAAATGATCACCATATAATATCCCATGACTTATTTATTTACTGTATGACGTGCTGCAGAAGATAATTAGGAAGTTATCTTGAATGAATTATGAAGAAGAGTGTATGTTTGTTTAATTATCACTGATAAGAAAAAGAGGACATAACGGTAGCCGCCCTTGACTTACTGCGTGATTGGACAAGTACATAAGTCATCCATTAGTTTACTAGTATTAACCAGGGTTTTGACAACTCTGATTTATACGTAGCCCATTAATTATAAATTAAAATAAAACACTGATCTTTGACTTCACGATTACTTAGTAACGAATATACGATCTACTAAAATTTCATGTTCAGAATGCATTTTACTATTATTTTCCTACGACTGACAACGGCTTGCATGATTTCATACAATTTTAATTCTATTGATTTTAAAGTTGAAGGCAAAGTCTGATTCATGGCATCAGACTTCCATTGGAAACCTAACCTACAACTGTTATACAAGAGTTATAAGTGTGGCAATATACACATTGTCTTTTGCAATTTCTTTCAGCATGTTCAGCTCATCAGGATCCCAAATATTTACCTGAGCCGGTGGTAAAGATTCAACAAGAGCTGGTTCCACATCAAGTGCGGTAGAAGTACCAGCTAGACGCGCGCGGGTCAGGTTCCACAGGCGCTGCAGCGCCAAAGGAGTCTCCTCCGACTGCATTTCCATTGCTGGGCTGGCGAGCATCTTGTCTTCTATCAAAACTTCTCAAATCTGTCAAAGAAAAACTTGAATTCATTTTTTGATTTCCATTAACCTGGATTTCTAACTTTCTTCTTATTTATGCGTGATTTAGAAATCACGACATTCCAAGTTTTTGACCAAAACAAACTGTTGTTAATTAGAAATATAACATTTAGATGGCCTGATTGTTATTCAATAATAGGTGTCAATATAATATTATCCCTTGTGCTTTATTTTAATTTAAAAAATTCTACAAAGAACACAAAAGGTTCAATTATCGAACCAACCAACTTTAACAAAAGAGCGATTTTCGTGATATTTGGAAACAAAAAATTACTCATTTAACAAAAAAATCCAATGGTGTTTAGATAAATATAGAAAGGAAAAAAACATCGAATACTTTATTGAAAGTTAGGAGATCTTTCGAGTCTTCTATACTTTAATTGGAAACAAAACAGCAGTTTAATATTTGTTATATGGTTGGTAGGTTTCTTCGTTCTCAACCGTACCCACGTTATCAGAGTTCACGACTATTTCATAACAAGTCGCTGCATTAGGTAATAGAATTTTAGAATGTTCACGTGTTTTGTAAAACAATTAAATGTCCACAAATGTTTTACGATCGAGTCGTTCCATTTGAACATTTTACATTTCGCTTGAGTCTTCCTGATTTTTCACATTATTTGTTCTGTGAGTATTAGCTTCTCCGTTACTTTTTGCGCAAACGCTATGACAGCGACGACCCAGATTACTCAACTTGATTTATTTCATCAAAAAATTCTTCTGATGTAAAGATTCTTTTAAAATCAGATTTTACATTATTTATGGTAGTTATTTTTATTCTATCATCTGTGTGGTCTATGTCTTCCTTGTGTGAATAGCTGTAGGTCTCGTGACGTTCATATTTGATCAGTTGAATTTGTCAGAACGTCAGAAGGACACCAAGTTCAATTTTAGTTTGTGGAAAATTCCATGTTCAGCAGCGTATGTGAGAGAAAAGTGATTCACCTATACAGTCTCATTTATAAACTGTGCAAATAGAAGGGATATCCCGAATTTATCAAACTTCAAATATGGTTATCGCAAAATTTATGTTTGTGAATTCATACTTTTCCGCTTGCAGCAATTTTAACTGTCTACAGAGCTCAAAATCAAACTGCTCTTAAAGTTGTTAAATTTTGAATAAAAGAAGTCCTCGTCTTTAAACCTGTTTGTTGATTATAACAAAAAGTTACCGTGGTATCTCAAAAAAAGCAGGTAAAAGGAAAAAAACTACTGAATACAAACATGAGCGACAGGATCAAGTCGACCAAGCAGGCGCGTGTAACATTTTTCAACATTCTTTACATTATTGGATAATGTTTATGATAAAGCTTGGAAACTTGATATAGCATAAATTAACAAAGAGAAAGTAAAAAAAAAATATGAACAGAATAAAATTCTACTTTTTACGTCATTTTGGTCAAATTTAAGTGGAAAAAGAGGTGCAGTAAGTATTATAATTTAGACTAATACTACATATAAATAATATGCGCCACAAGACATCGTGTAAATGGAAAGTGATTTAGTTCAACCTAACGCTCACGTAGCTAAAACAGCAACCAGCGGCACCGTCGAGAGAGAAAGCGCTCGTCGATGTGCAAGTCGGCCATTTGCTGTCCATTAACCGTTACTTAAACCAGAATGTTCGCGGCTGTTTATTGTTAACCCTTTCCTTATTTAGTAAAAATCCTTTAGTTTTCCTTTTACGTATTTGGTAAATTTCATGCATTCCAAAGATTTTAACTTACCTAGACTAAATCAAAAATTTTGCAACAGCTGCAACAGACGGATGTCAAGGCTTCGATTTAGCTAACAACCTCCACAAATCTACAATACAAAAAATTGACACAACAATTTCGGTGAACGTCACACGGTGCAAAACTCTCAACTGTTCAGAAGCGCAGCTTGATCACCACTGAGCGCTAACCCTCGCTACTGTGGTATTTTAAACTTACCGGTGCTCCCCGGCCGCGCCGCACTGGTGAAGAGGATGCAGATATGTCGTTCAAGCGAGACAGAAAGAGGAGCACGCACCGACCGCGTGCTTCACCAGACACTTTACCCACACATCGACAAACTATTACGCATGCGTCGAAGCTATCGATACGTCTGAATACGTCGAGGTCGACGTCACTGTCCCCTTTCCAGAATCAAGTACAGGCAAAGGCGGGGATCCAGACCCGCAAAGTTTGTTTTTCATCAACAGGTAGCAACTGTAGGAAGTGTATTTTAACTTTTGAAAGCGATTAAGAATCAGGCTATAAGAAGAAAAGAAATGATGGAGTAAATCGACACACAGCCAAAAATGACACTGGAATCTTGTAGAATGTCTAGTGTATGCACGATTAATTAGCTAATAAGAAGACCATGTCCCGTTAACGCTTTAAAGTTACGTTAAAAATATTCATCAAAATAAATTTAATATTAGCCCGATGCTGGCTGACGAATACCAACAAACTGATGCATCAAGCTAAATCTGTAATCAAGACTGGAAACGTACACGATGAATTGGTGGCTATTTACACAAACCCACAATAACACGACTACACGATGCTATTTGTGTTATTTACAAGGCAATTTTTAACGTTGCAGTGTAGTCAACAGTCCTTATGATGTCAATCGAATCAATATCAGATCTTTAAACCGTTTCTACCGACTGTGTTTCGATTATTTTCCATAAGAACCATAGCGAAATGTCTAGTGTCAGTCGTATCACCACTAACGTCATCATCTTCAACGTCTTGTCCATAATTGATCTTATAGACAACCCCCAAAAATCAGTATTTGTATTTTGTACAGTGTTGCAACCCAACTACATGCAGTGAAAACAATATCTCAATTAATAAAAGTTCATATTCAAGATTATCATTCATCATAAAAAAATTCCAAATCCGATTCTCCCTATGTAGGAATACTTTAAGACAAATTTGAATATTTTATAATGGAAACAAACAGTTACTCAATATAAAAAAGCTGAAATTGCATAACATTGTAACTAAACTACAGTGCCAACATAACTTGTAAAACTAAATCGATTAAATGCACAAACCAACGTCACTCACTCTCGAGTTCAAGGCAATACAGTTATGAATAATACACCATGCACTGTGGTGTTCGTTCACTGATTAAGCTGTTTTCATGCCATATTTTATTTTCTGCAATGAAATCTAGAGAATGTAGTAAGGTAGTGTACTATCGACAAATTGGAATCATGACCCATTTTGACGATAAATCGTTTGAGACTGTCAAAACAACAAGACGTGAAAAATGTCATTTTTAATAAATGTTTACATGAATGTCGATCTAATTGTATTTGAATGTCTGTAGGAAAATAAGCTTATGATGGGTCATGAATCCAATTTGTCCATAGTACATAGATAAGCTTTAAGCTTATTGACAGTCATTAACTAAGTAATTCCAAGAAGGTATCACATAATTACAAAACTATTTCATCGTAACTAAGTAGATACTGCTATAAATTTATTATCTTTCGCAGAATCCTTTACAAATTAGATGAAGCAATTCATGCGGAAACAAAGATAAGATAATAATTTGAGTCTACAAAGCTTATCGTTGAAATCCAGACACGGCTTTAGATAATAACCAAAATAAACAAAGCAGATAAATTATTGCATTTCACCGCCACGTGCCACGGTAGTAACCATTACCTTTGGACTCATCGAATAAATGTATGTACTTATATTGTTAGACTCAAAGATGACTAAAATGTTAAAGACACGCTAAAGTAATTATGAAAACTGTAAAAAATATGACTGACTCAATCGTGAACAAATTTGTACATGTTGTGTACTGAAGATTTTCGATGATAAAGCTCATCAAAAATCTTCAGTTTGCCTTCCGTAAAACCGAATCAATTTCTTTTTTCGGTGAATCGGATTAATATAGATATTTTTTTCATGAAATGCCTCGAAATGTTTCAATGCAAACAATATGCATCTCCTCCTTGTATTTTATTGAAACACAAACATTTCTTAGATCCTATTCGATTCGGATTCCGGAGATCAAGTTCACCCAAAACCACTGTGGGAATTTGTTGGTCAATAGAACGATGAGGCTGCAAGATAGACAGTATTGGATATAAAACTGAATACAGATGATGATAAAAAGTAGAAGAAAAAATTAAGAAAGCTTCTCGAAGGAAACATTAATTTGCATTGGTTTAAATAGTTAAACAAAACAATTGAATGCAAGTGATCATGTTACTAGCGACAGTAGTAACGGCGTTGCTGACAATCCAGATTATAATCTGACACCAGCTCGATTCTTAGAAGCCAGTGTTGAATAAACATGCTCCCAATCATACTCCTGACACACAACGCTAGTTGCTGTCCGAATATGATCGCAACCGTAGCTTACAATCGTTCGATCAACATTGATGTGTAGTCATGTCATAATACAAAATATTGATAGTATTAGAAGCATGACGAATACCAGTTTTCATGCCGTTTTACCCACAAAACCTACTGTGAGAAGGCCGAAAACATCGTGTTTGAGTTCTACTGTTTCTTAAGCTTCCAACATGAATAGACCCAACCCTCTTATAAGCGTCTGACCCACGATTATTATCTACTTTAACATCGTTGGTTGTTAATTTGGCATAATCGTCTCCGTGACATATAGGATTATTATGGAAAGTCACGTTTTCTAGAATTGCGCGTGGTGGTGTATGTCTCGTTGTTCCACACGTTGCTATGTAAGTAAATAGATACTTGTGCTAATACTTCTATACTACTTAGTTTTTGTATTACAAGAACCGGTTAAAAGCAGATTCGATAATTACCAAGTACGCATAATTGTTTAAATAGAAATTAGTTGCTTGAATAAATTCTCTCTCTATTATGCCTTTGTTATTGAAACGGATAGCATTATTAGCACTTACCTATCTATTTCATATTTGTCGATGATAGCTATAGTACGCTTCCAAGGGTTGTTAAACAAATTTTTTCTCGCTATATATGAACCATCAGATTACTAAAACCTATCAAGTAAGAAATGCCAGAGTCAAGTTTTGTCTAGTTACTAGAACTATTGCGCCTGCATATTTTACATGACATGTTGGGTATCAGTATTACTTAATGGTCATTAATTATCAATTATTAATGAGGTCGAAATCAATTAGCCCGCACGAGTCTCTTAAGATAAAGGATTTAATCACACACCCGTTTAGGTTAATGTTCTTCTGAAGACAGGTAAAAGTGATAAACCCCAAATAGGAAATTCCTGCACTTCAATAATAGTACAATTAAATGGGTATTTCAGTGTTGGAGGAAAACGCGTAGTAAAATATGTATTGGATTGTAGAAATAAGAGAGAACAAACCTGTCTATCGGTTTAGGGCAGATATTTAGCAATAACTAGATAACTTTATATAAAAACCAACCCTTAGATAATTAACTAAGGGCTGATTTTTCAATCATCTGTTAACTCTCTATCTGAGGAATAAATATGACGGCTTGACATATTTTCTAAACAAAAGCTGTCAAAACGTCAAACATACTCTTCATATAAAAGTTATCTGGCGATTGAAAAATCGGCCCTAAATGTCTTCTTCTAATGCTTGTAACAGTTATTTGCCTGCTACAGTTTCTCAAGAGATGTAAAACTGCACGCCCGAGAAAAACAGCCAGAGCGAAAATAATTTCAAAATAATATTTGCATTAAACTTTTGTTGACGATACCTGCCCCTTTAGACAAGTGGTATTGTAGAATATAATAGTAGAATAGAATAGATTGTTAAATGTATGGGGATTATGTCAAATTACTTAGCGAAAGCTTATGTCCATCCCTTATATTTTACAATCTATTCTATTCTACAATGCCACTTGTCTAGGAGGGCAGCACTCATGTTAACATGAATGGACATGGCGCCGCCGGTTCAAAGCATAGCCTCACTGATGGTGGTACTGTTCTTCAAAATAGTTGAAGTAAATGGTACTGAATCACACGTAATATTCGAGAATGAGCGTCTTTACCCGTTATGTAATCACATAGGTATTATGTATATACGCAGAGGCAACAAGAATAATGCATTTTTTTGTTAAAAACTTGATGAAAAGAGGTCATTAAGTACCATGAGCGTTCTTCTCCATATCGTAGGACCTGCGTTTTGGAACGAACAGCTAACTTTAACTAACTAGCACAGATTGTTTTAAATGCTATCAAAGTTATAGGACTAATTATAGGGGGGCAAATTATTTATAGCCTATTTTTCAACAAAACACCAGCCTATCTTCAAGTTAGCCAACTTAGATGACTGCAGTTGGAAAGTTTAAAGATCCTATCACAACGTTTTTGGAACGCGAACCAAAAATAGAATCACGAATCCTTTTTCTATTAGATCCATAGATCTAATGTACGAAACAGTTTATAATACGATGATAATTAATAAGTCATAGAGAGGTGGTCGTGTTTGTTGAATTAAGTACCTTCTTGAACAAATCTTTGTACCGGTTGACATCAGGTTTACACCGGTGACACTCTAATGGAATCCTTTTACCACGGGAGGATACAAAGAGTGTTGATGTTAGTAACGTGATATCTGCATGATCTTCGCGTGACGACCTACCTTAATGACAATTGTGACTCACGAAATACATCAGGAAAAGTTCTAATGATAAGCACTTTCATGTAAGTCTTTAGTCATAACCGCACATAGGTATAAGCTATGTACCTAAATGGCATTACCACCTATCTTGCAGTATGACTACTCATATATTATTGGTTCTGGTGGAATAGTTGTGAAGAATGTCAATTTTCTCTTCACTACATAGTATAAAACAAAGTCGCTATCCTCTGTCTGTCCCTAAAGTCCCTATGTATGCTTTTGATAACGGATTTTGATGCGGTTTTTTTTAATAGATAGAGTGATTCTTAAGGAATGTTTAATATGTATAATACATGCATAATATAGTAGAGAAAAGCCGGGATTTTTTACGGAAGATTTGTAACACCCGTGCGAAGCGCGGGCGGGTCGCTAGTCAATTATAAAAGAAAGAGGTTCTAAATTCCATAATGAGAATATTTTTAAATGTGTCAATAAAACACTATTTGTTTCACTTCTGCATTCACAAAACCTGTGGCCAAAACTATCTTATTTCTGCATTCCCACAACAAGCGAACTTGGAGCCCAGGACCCCTTACATTATGTACCTACCTAAATATACCGAGAGGAATACTG